>JAPEVF010000148.1:22383-78217 GCA_029747585.1 Pleurotus djamor | reverse complement strand
ATTTCKTTCCNCNTCTTTCCGTTTTTTAGAGTCGAGTCGAGTCGAGCCAGTAAAGAACGAAGATTGATAATTGAATCCGGTCATTGGCCATTAGTCGATATTCAACGCGATCATTATTCGATATTCGATATTCAATTCTTGATGRCTACGGCTACAACTATAGCAGCGATGAGTACCAGCNACRAGTACCAGCMCAAACACAAGTRCNAAGTAMARMGRGAAGCGAGAACTTANTACTTATATTTCTGACTGAGAGCTGTGGGCTGCAGGAGGACTTTGTGTGTGGGTGGGCTATGATTTTCGGAGTTTTTAATGGTAAGGAATCGGATGTGGTACATAAAGGGAAGGGCGGGGTAACAAGGGAAGGGAAGCAAGGGAAGGGAAGGGCGAGGTGAGGTGAGGTGAGAGAAAGGAAGGAGGAAGGAAAGGAAGGAAGGGAGATGGAAGGAGTGGTACCACTACTAGGGACGGAGGGACGGAGGAAGGAAGGAAAAGGCGGGAGGGAGGAACTGAGGGAGGGGGGATGGGAGGGATGGAGAACGAAGGGATATGCAGCGACGGCAAGGATTGACAGTGAACATTGAAGGAAGTGAGCGCGCTATTGGTCTGAATGTATCGTATGTTCAACGAAGAAAAAGGCCAACAGCAAGCGCACGAAAGAGAAAACGAAAACGAGCAAAACGGAGAAAACGGACAAAGAAAGAGAAAGAAAGTGAAGAAAGAAAGAAAGAAAGGGATTCGTTGTGTTGAGACTTATATACTCTAATCTAGGCTTGAGCTTTCGAATTTCAAGCTCAAGCTGAAGAATCAAGAGAATAACGAAACGACGCGACGACGTCTTCTTTTCCTCTTTGAATCCTGACCCTGAGTCTTGAGTACGAGTACTGAGTACTGAGGCCTGAGTCCTGAGTACTGAGTCCTGAGCGCTAAGAAATCAGCGGCCGTAGGAAGGAGTGCGGAGGACTGAGGACTGAGGACTCGGGTATGTACTCAGGACTCTGGCAGTGCGTGTACGGAGTGAGTAACCCGTTGTGGGATTTGGCGGTTGAACGTTGAACGTGAGATACGAATACCCTACGACGTAGACGTGTGGAGGACCCAGCGGAGGGGTCTTCTGGAGTAAGTTCTGAACGTTGAACAGGCTCGGAGTCAAGGAATAGGCAAGTCGAATCGCAACGACGCGATACCGACTCCTCTACAGAGGTTATCCGATCGACAGAGGGGGTGGTGGTGGTGCACCATCTACTTCTGCATCGCGGTGTCCCGTACGATGTAGAGTATATATATATGCCCTTAAGATACGAGCAGGTCGAGGGAACGAATCTGCGTATTGGGGACCGTAGCGTCGTTTGTCGTCTAATCTCGAGAAAAAAGACTTCCGTGTAAGTCGTTGGTCGTAAGCAGCAGCGAAGAGTCCGGAATCCAGAATCCAGAGTCTGCGGCGTATTAAACACTAGTATTTCGCCTTTATACACGGTTAGTATAGTCTACCAGGTTCAACCAGCGACGAGGTACCTACCAGCCTCTCCAGTGCACCAATAATCATTCTAATGTCAGGCAAACAAGTGGCATTGCTATACCCCGCCAATTCATCAGAAGCGCAGTGATGATCCCAATCGTATTGACGTCCTGTCGCCGTGGCCAGATTGATTCAACGGCCACGACAGATTACTGAAGAGCCGATAGAAGAATGGTAGCGACTACCGACGAGCTTGAAAAGGCGGAGGTCAACCATGCGTGGACGGATGACGGCGACAAGGACATGAATGCATCATCTCTCGCCAACCTGCGTCGCAGATATGAGATCTGAGATGTGTGCGTTTGCGTGGGTATGATCCTCCTTCATTAAATACCAGAAGACCCCCGCCCGTCCCGTCGCCTGAGGCTTAGTACTGAGATCGAAACTTCAAGGATATCGATGGGGTTCGTTTGGTCGTGGTGATGCGTGCCATGTTGTGTTGAATACGACGAGCCCGCCTCCGCTTAGCCAAGCTGATAATCCTTGACCTGTGGACTGAAGTAACGTTAAACCATGCACGGATAAAATCCAAAACACGGGCATGGGTCCTGAATCATGGATCATGGATGACGCGTGACGGCTCGAGTCGAGATTTCTGGACTGGTTTTGAAACTTGAAAGGCGCTACGGTGACGAGATAGAGTCGAGCGAGCGGAGGCAAGCCTAAAAAAGGGCGGGCTATAAGCGAGGGCAAAGGCGAACTGCATTTCCGCTGATAGAAATACGAGCATTTTATGGTAAATGATTCCACATGAAAGATTGTGGAATGAGGAGGACGTTGGGAGGCTCAGCATGAGGTAGACTACCGTCAGAAAGGACCAGCAAAGTACCATGAAGCATTGGAGTCGAAGGAAAAGCTGGAGGAGCAAAGATAGAGGGATACTATGGTTGAGGGGTAGTGCGTAAGGTGCCCTTAGTGCGTAATGTCACACAATGTCACATCAAATTTTGGAAGCCATCCTCCCACGCTAGCAGAATGTCTGCAAAAACCCCTAATTTCTTTCACTCTCCGCACCGGCTGCTCGGCCACCGTGACACCTTCCTCGAAAGTCAACTCAGCGTCCAGCTAACGTACGCCCATTATAAAAGCTGGAGGGCGAAGGGAGACATTATCGGAGGCTACTATTAATTTTTTGTGGCAAGAAAATGGGAGGAAGTTATGTTTTTCGGGTGATTACGCACTAAGGGCACCTTACGCACTACCCCTCAACCATAGTAGTGCATTGAGAGGCACATAGGTTGAAGGCAAGTTGAAGGAGATGGTCCAGTTTCAGTGACTGCGACGCGACGCGTGGTCAGTCACGTGATACAGGAGCCCGTTGAGAAATTGCGAACCCTGCACGAAGTTAGAACCCAGACACCGTACATCGACACAAAGGATTCGTGCAGCACCATTGTCATTCCAGCATGCTCCTCTGGTACTGAAGGACTGATACGCAATGACCGAAGCAAGTTCGTACACATCAATAGAGGTTCCAAGAAGAATAAGTCCCGGTCACGAGGGGCTTGGGCCCGATGCACTTGAGGAGATTCGGCTTCACGAATTTCTTACAGTACTGGACCTGGACGATTTTTTCCCGGAAATCTCCAATCTACCTCCCTTTGCCTCGCTGGACACATTCATTCACGATGCGAATACAGTGTCAAGGGCCGTTTAACTATTGGACCCCTCTACGGAGGGTGAGTCACTCATCTCATTTTCTGTTGACTATGTTCTGATTCTGAGTCTCTCGTAGTCCTTTTGTTCAAGCACACCGAAAAATCTCCGCAGCCTGGTCATGTTACGGACACGAAGTCAGCACCTGACATCACCGTCGCGCCAGAGGTGTACTGGTTCGATGACCGCACGAGTAACAAGGGGGATACGCCCGAGAAAAAACTCAATGTGCCTTGGCCAGTCATGTCGCTTGTGGGGGAGAAGGCTTCTTCAATCGGCGATCACGGTCTCGTACCGCAAATGCAGCACGCTGCTTCGTACCTCGACTTGCTGCTTCTGGCTCGTCCTGATCTACGAGGCGCGTTTGGTCTATTTATCTCCTCAGACCTGATCACAATACTCTTTGGGATCGGTGGCGCAGGAACCCTCGAATTCTCCTTCCGTTGGTCGAGTCCCTGTCTCCCAAAAGCAATGGTTGCGATGGTTTACAGGCTTTACCATCCCGATACCTGGAAGGATCCTTCCATCACCAGGTTCTACAACTCGCAAACTCGTTCTTGCACCTACAGCATAACTTTCTCAAGGTGTCTCCGATCAGACGGGTCCGAAGGTCTGCCGCGCGACGCCCAGGTTGAATGCGAGGATTTTACCCTCAAGTCGGCCCAGAGCTCCTTTGGTACTCGCGGTCATGTTTTCGTCCACGGTGCTTCGATTCCTACTTTTGACGGCAAGCCTATTAGGGTTGTCAAGAGCCAGCTCGTTCGCAAGAGGCCTGGTGGGTATGAACCCGATATCCTTCGTCGTATACACATGCCAGACGTTACCCTGGGCGTTGTTCGCATGGCATGCTACCAATATCACGATTCGCCCGTTTCCAAACGATGCCATGTGTTGATTGGTTTGGAACAAGAGGGGCTGTCGTTCATGCATATCCAAACGCCACAAGATTTACTCATAGTGCTCTATAATATCCTCGAAAGTGAGGTTCCATCTCTTTGGTTTCTCTCCCTGTTGCTTGTGCTCACGCTGTTGTTTTCAGTCACTCGTTTCCTTCATGATGGATTCGGTATTCTGCATCGTGACTTGAGCAAAGGCAATATAATGTATATCCCTCGTCGAGCACCGGAACGCGATGGTCCTCCTCCGGCGACACAACTGGCCATATACACGTGGACTGGTTGTTGCCGGCAACCTCCCAGTGCTCCACCCACCGAGACCTCAATGCCAGAGGCGGAGACGAGCACCGATCCAGTTCCTCCTACCCTGCGAAAATATGCTTTCGTCAAGAGCTCGCTTGACGATGATGAGCCCATGGCTCTCCTCATCGACTTTAACCACGCTACGGTAGTGGATGCCACCAGGTCTGTCTCATCGGATACCCCAACCGAAATAGCAGTTGAGTTTCTGATTTCGATCTCGCTACACACTCGAAGTAACATAGCGTCACAGGGTACCCCGATATTCATGGCCAGAGCTATCCAGGCTAGAAAACAACTTGCCTTCGAGACAGCTATCTTCCCCTCCATACCCGCTCTAGACTCAATGTTGGACAATGACCTCCGGGATCGTGTCGAACGATTTGCGCCATGTCAGGATCAATTTTCCTTCCCTACTGACCATAAAGGCGACCCTTCGTACGGAGTCCCTTCTACTTGGCGACATGAACTCTACCATGACGCCGAATCTGTATTCTGGCTTTTGTTTTATTGGATCTTCTTCGCAGTTCCTAGTACCCATGAAGAGGACCCTGAGCCAGCCTCCTTTGCTACTTGGGTTAGTCTGAGCACGAACCATGCTGATAGCAGGACTCAACTCGTCTACTCTATTCCACGTACCCTCTGTCATCCTGGCTATGAAGGGCTTCGCTCGCTTTTGATCTCTCTTGCGTCGTACCTCAAAGTCGATCTGTATTGGTTGGATGAACATAACCCACGGCGAGATCCTGAATACATACATGAATGTTTCCAGCGCACAATTTTCGCTTTCCTCAAAGAGAACTGGAACAAGCCTTTCATGGTTACTAAGAAGTCTTCTGTTGACCGTCGGGTGGACGGCCAACCCCATGGTCCTGATGTCTCTTCCTCTACGCCCGAAATAACATGGGTTGCATCGAAGTTGCCTCCGTTAAACTTTGGAAAGCGGAAGTCTGCACAACCCACCGCTGTACGTCTCACTTCTTTCCATTACAGAAGTAAAACTGTTTACTGATTCTTACCCCTTAGGCCAACAAGCATCCCGGTCGTCCGCACAAGAAGCTTCGGGCTCTCGTGAGCGTTCGTGATGAGACTGCTATTGTTCCGAGCAGCAATGCGTCCGATAAATCCTCACCAGAACCCCCTTCGGTTGCCTAGTGGCATTGTTCCGAATCCGAAGGCAGGCCCACGATTAGGCCACTCCTAGTATTATTGGCTTGGTCATCCGTCGATGGCAGTGAAAACTCAAGAGCGCAGCGATCGATGGTAGTGAGGCTCTTGGCTGAGCCATTGGTTACCGCCACATGCCGCACATCGCAGAGTCTGAGAGGGTTCATGCACATCCTCGTTGCTGGGATGGAGGTGGATACACCACCGTCGCACCATTATTTCAGGCCCTTGGGTCTTCCTCTTCCTCATATTCCCAGGAGAGATCAGCGCGTCGGGATTCGCAAGTCGCGGGAATCCATATGCACCTGTATCTGAAATCCTGGAAAGATAAGCGTCGTTTAGATCCCCGAACCGACGTCGACATTTTATATCAACATTTTCGCCATCACGTTTTCGGAGATTATTCCTTGGGAGATGAAGATTTGTGAGATGGAGATTGAAGGAAGATTGACTAGGCTTAGAGTTCAAGGGGAAAGGAAGAGTGATGGGATTCATTAAGGAGGGAACGTGGAGGAAGGGGGAAGGGGTCAAGGAAGTAACGGAACGGCGAATTGCGATTTGCAAGACGCGGGACGAAAGAGTTTGATGGCCGATTTGCCGATGGACGGAGTTTGATTTTAATTACGACGCCGCTAATTACCTACAGGTGGAGAAGCGTATCGGAGCTTGAAAATTGGAACGAGCGATTATTATGAACTATCTTTCTTGGAGGACGTAAGTGAAGATTTCCCTTAATGTCACTGAAGTCGTGTAAAGCTTTCAGCCTATCATCGAAATGCTCCCATAAGTCATAATCCGCTTCGCCCGCATGGTACACTAGTACAAGTGTATGGACTTCTAACTCAGTATCGACATAAGTACTCTAGAGTAAGCATAATTGGTAGCGGAAAGGTGGAAAGATGCACACTCAAATATCTACACGGTATGGGTGAAGGGTCGATGCTCAGGTCACGCAGTTACTAGGAGAGATAAGTAGGAGTAAGTCACATTGATTGGATATTTGTTGGGGACGCAATGTTGGAGGGACTGACTTTCTTTGAGTGCTTACTCAATACCCTGTCTCTTGCATCCAACTCTTCCTTGAATGCCTTCGTCGTTTCACTCAAGTTTTCGATCTCTTCTTCCAAATCAAATATGAGCAAGCGGGCCTCCGCCAAATCGCGCTTTGTCATGGAACCAATCGCGTGTCGAGCACGCCTGACTTTATCCATCAATGTGTCTAGATTGACAGATTTGATAGAATAAAGATTGGTAAGTATTCAACGGGTCAATGTTTCAACTCCTTCTGTGACCGTACCTTCTCCACCATATTGTATCAAATTGTTGTTGTGGCGTCCGCCGTTGTTGCCGCCGTGAACGTTGGTGAAATGGTCACCAGCATGGAGGTCTTTGGCGGGTTCCGGAGTGGCGGGTTTGGTGATAGCGTTTGACGGCATACCCCGCGTGTCTCCTTTAAGATTCGAAGAGAGCGCAGATGAGTATGAAGCTGATCCTGACATGGTATGGAGAGTGACTGAAGGGGGGGGTGGATTGACAATGGAACATTATCTTGAAGCATTCCTTTTATCCGTCTCTGATATCTTCATGATGAGGCTCAATAGACGCCATTACGTGGTGAGGCTAACGTGAGAGCCTCAGGCGAGGGCACCTGGTTTGTGTGGTGTGAAGGAAACTTATCGATAAGGGCAAAACAATCAAGGAACAAATAGGCCAGAAGTCAAAGCACTGCCAAAGCGATTGTGACGGGTCTTTCAGATGGTGATGCAACAGCATTGAATCACTTCTCTCCTGAAAGCATCCTATGGGCAAGCAGTTTGTGGCGGTCAAGCATGGTTACATTGGCGACTCAAATTTAGAACCTAAGTGTTCTATCGCTCTCAGCATCACGGGTTAACTGAACTTCCTGGCGCCCGGAGCGCTAGACTCCGGGGATATGGTGCATGCTGAATGGCTGAATGACGTTGAAGGAACTACTTACGCGAAAATATACAACCCATGGTGTCTACACACTGGGTTATTCGCTGGGTATTTGCCTTCTTTACGGATGCACTGGCACGACGTCGTTTGCTAAGGGCCCCGGTGAGTAGACACTGGGAAGAAAGATATGACGATAATGATCGAATTGACATGCTTTTTGCTCATCCGTGGGCACTTGGAGGTTGGAGGCATTGAATTTCGAGGTAAGCAAGGCATATAGCGACGCGCACGCAGACTCAGAGAGACAGAAGTGAGATTGAATGGACGTGGTCCACTTTTCGGCTTGTTGTCTGTATTATTTACCTCCAAGGTCGCATCGGTGCAGCACAAGCGCGAATAAGATGGCTAAACTTAGGCTCAACAGCTTTGGTCCAATACCTACCATGTGTGGGGCCGGAAATACGGAACCATAAGCCTTCGGTGTTTCGCAGAGGGCTATATTCTTTGGAGGAGTATCGCGATACCAACATGAGGGGAGGTCTGGACAAGGCCAGGAACAAGCTTCATTGGACGATTTAACAACGATTTAAACTCCGTTTCAACGTCGGTTGCACCATACTTCCTTAACATTTTATGGGGCGAACGGTGAGTACTGAGTACCGAATACCGAATATTGAAGTATCATATCATTAGAGGAATGGCTAATGAGAACGACTCGTCACTCTAAGGGTGACAAATGCCAATAAGTTATCGACCGTGTCGGTGAATCGACGCTCAAAGAAGGGATGTTTATTCTGCAAGAAAGCGATCAAGACGCGCAATGAAGAAACCAACATTGGTTAGCTTGGTTTACATCTTCTGGTTTACGGGGTTATTACGAGCCGTTCTAGGAGGTATGGGACCTATCGCGCCTTGTTCGCTTCGACGTTTCAGAGGGCGCTTGAGATCGACCTGCTGTATACAATACATCGGGGGAAACAAAACGCCATCATGAGCCACAGGATTTTGGTTAGNCGCAGAAGATCTGATGCTAGAGTTCACCTACCCGAAGGATGCGATGAGCGAAGTTAGTAGAACAGCCACGCATAACATTGGTACTAGTTTACCCAATATAGGGAGTTCCATCGTCAACCCAATACGCCCTCAACGGCGAGTTCGCATCGTTTTCTTGCTTAGAGCTGCGTTAAAGTTGGGGGAAATTGACAAGACGTTACGTACCATGGGATTCAGGAACACTAAGATTGACTACCTAGAGGACTAGTCATTTAATATTTAGGTGGCAATGCGTTAGTAGGAGAAGGGGAAGAAGGGAGTTTTTGGCTTGGGAAGATGGTCAAAATTCACCTTGCTTAGCTTTGGAGGTTGCGAAGAGTGCTTTCGGTCATAACCGCTGCCGTGTGTGTGAGAGAGAAGAGAGCCTGTCTACGAAGAAAGTCAGTGATGATCGGTGATCATTGACACGACAGCGAGAAACCCCGTGCGGACTAGTGAAACGACTTCGCATGTGTCCTTAAGGTTTGAATGCGAGGGGGTTTCCTCCCACCAAGAAAAGTAACTCGAAAACCTTTTAGCCTTAGCGCAGCTGAGGACGGGTACAGTACGTTGAACCCTGTGTATCGTTATCATATCAGGGGAGATACACCCTGTCGAGGGAATGTAAGAAACCGGATCCACGTAAAGGGCATGGGTAAAGACCTCGACCACGGTCCGAACTGTGATTTTGAGAAAAACTGGCGGGAAAAGCGCCAGTGAAAGTTATTGCTCAGCGTTTGGTAGTGCAGGCGGCGTAAGGATACGATTTCGAGGGAGCCCAAGGACGAACGTCCCAATATGGGTGGCTTTCATAAAGTAGGCAGCCTGCGTCTATGAACACAGTAGCACGAAGCCATCAGATCGTAGCACACGGTAACGTTTGACAGACGACTGGGTACGCACTTCCAAACATCGAGTAGTACCCACATTGCGCCCAGCACGGAAGACGCTCCGTGACATAACGGTTCAACGTTCAGCTGTAATCCTATCTCCAATTTCAACCTGTTATCGCGCGAACCTTCCTTATGACGGATTCCTTCGGACAATATTATGAGGTTCACGACCGTTCATCGTGAGTCACCGTGAATCACGATGAATTGCCATGAATGGTCGTGAATGGTCATGAATAATCGTGAACCAGCGTGCACCAACCTGAGCTTCATAAACCGTTCATCGTGATTCACGATGACTGAGATACCAAGAGCTCTAAAATCGTGAACGGCAGTGAATGTCCATGAGTGTTCACGAACCGCCGTGAAAAGGACCAGCATTCGGCCCCGAACAAGTCCATGGATGACGTCGTCGGTGATTGTCACTTCCCTCTGAGGGCTTCTGTAGATATTAAGTACTTTCCGGACTAGCTGGTCAGGCCTTCAAGCTTCAGGCCTCAGGGTGTAGGGCTAATATCGTGGACAAAAGGGCAAGCACGTAGCACCTCGGTACAAACACTGCAGACTGGTCCACCAAATGTGTCCAGGGCAATGTAAAGGACTAAGTAATGTCAGTTACTGCGGGTGGACATGAGGTATGCAAGACTAGAGAAGGAACTCGCTCGTTGAGTACACGTATGGAGGGGAGTGGAAACTTTTAGGCCAAAATTTTNGCGGCCGACACGAGTTTAGGAGGAACTTAGGAGGAGAACAGGGTCAGATTTATCTGGGCAGACGTCAGAGCCTCATGGCGGTCGTTCATGATGGCATTGTGATCGTCGGTGATCACGATAGCGCTTCATCTGAGTTCATTCACGATCACGACGGTTCACGACTTTTTCACTGACATTCACGGTTATTCATGGTCATTCATGTTTTTCCACGGTGATTCGTGGTGATTCACAGTGAACTTTCATGAACATCTCCAAACACAATAATATTGTCCGATAAAGTCCGTCATACTTCCTGGTAACGTCTGACATGTGTTTTCTTTTCCCGTGCACACCGTCGCATAGTTTGCGATTCTCGCCTATTTCTCGAGGGTCATGTTGATTGCGTAAATATTATGACATCGTTCTAATGAACCAACTTTCTTCTGATGATATCTGACGCCTAACCAAAGGGTTCAGTGTCCGGCGGAGATCGTTGATAGTTTGACACTACCTTCTCTGCGATCGCATATACAGTGGCCATAGGCGTAGCGCCAATCTGCAAGGGGATGATACCAGCATCGACCACACGAAGGTTTGTGGTTCCATAGACCAAAAGCTCGGGGTCAACTACTCCACCCAAGTCCTTCGGAGCCATTGGGATGCTTCCTACAGGGTGGAAGATGGTTGTGATGTTTGCTCTAATCCATCTAAGAACGGTCCATTAATTAGCCGACGAACTCAGATAGAAGTTCAACGAGGATCTGAACACACGTCGTCAACGATTCATCTGTATCAGCAACTGCCGGGAAATCAACGATGCCGGTCACGATTGCTCCAAGGGGGCCAGTCTTAGATAGTGTTTGCATGAAACGGAGTAATTGGACTAATGCCTTGATATCTGTTGGGTAGCTTAGTTTGACATTGTCACCGTCGGTGAGAAGTTAAGAGAAGCCCGACCATATTCTCGGCTCAGGTAATTGTGGTCAATGGCTGGCTTGGCCGTAGGATCGGAGCTGTGTATGTGCTAGGAAGGCAAGGTCATTGAGCTATTCGTGTCTACGACTGTGCTTGAAGGGGGACCTACGACATGTCCTCGGCTTTTGGGATGCTGCACAAGGAATGAAAGTAAACGCTCAGTTCGTACCTTAGAGACGCCGAGACTCACAAGGTGACAGATAGGAAGCCACAGGCTCATGCTCCCATCTGGTAGGGGGACTCCAGCAGCACCAGGGAGATTAGCAAACATCACTTCGGCCTCGGAAATAGACCGATCCCTCTCGTCTAACCATTTCTTTTCGATTGTAAACTGGGCACGTTCAAGGGGCGTCGTTTGATCTGAATTAATGTACCCATCGAGTAAGGCAACCAGTTCAGCGTATGCTGCCTCGTCTGATACATCAGAGAGAGACGAGAACAAAAAGGGACCACCAGTTGAGGTGGATTTTGCACTGGAGTAGGTTTTAACATCGGTGAGAAATTATTCGACGACACGCGCAAGCTTACTCTTTCCCAGGAATATTCTCAATGGTGTCAGAGATAGGGATGACGGTCAAGGCACCTAGGCCAAGTGTGAGAAGACGGTTTCAACGACAGTCTAGCCATCAACTTACTCTGGGCTTCTGGAGACAGGGTGAAATTCAAAGAGATCATAAGATGATCCTGAAGATTTTCGCCGACGGGGAGGTCAATGACCGAATCGATACCGAATCGGTTCAGTATCTTCGGTTTTCCGATGCCAGACAACTCCAGAAGTTGTGGAGATCCGTAAGCACCTAGAGGAGGATGTTGAGAACTGACGTAACACTGAAATGGACTGGGACCAACCTGAGGCAAGAATGACCTCTCTTTTGGCTTCGACGGTGTATGAGACCCCGTTGGATAAGAATTCGACGCCTTGCGCGACAACGCCGTCGTTTGTGGGCGCGAGTACGATCTTGGTGGCATGAGCTCCCACAAGGACACAAAGATTGCTTCTACCCTGCGCTTGCTTGAGGTAAGTGACCGCAGCGTGTTCACGAGTCCCTTTCTCCCCATCGACCGCCCGCGCGACATTGCTGACGCCAGTAGGTGTACCTCCATTGGGGTCATCGTTGAGCTTGAATGATAGCTGCTCTGCGGCTTCAACGAATGGGGGAATGAGGGACGAGTACCACGTGTTGAACGATGTCTGGAGTGAAGAAGTTCAGCCTCTCGGAAACCAACGAAGTGTGTGGGAATGCCTCAACCTTGACTGGGCCGTCGGTACCTTGATGAACGGTAACATTGCCGGTGTTGGGAATAATTGCATTTTCTTGAGGTGTATGAGCTTGCGCCTTCTTGAAATAAGGTAGTAGTCCTTCAAAGTCCCAGCCAGGATTCCCCAGGGCCGCGATGGCATCATACTCGTGTTTACTGGCCCTCTAGAACCTCATGTCAAAAGGAAGACACAGCCAATACATGGAGAGATACATACGGTCCACATGAGCGCATTCATCGCACTACAGCCTCCAAGAAGCTTCCCACTGGGGAGGCAATCAACATACAGGGATGGACGGGCTCGTCAGGCATGCTCACCGAGGAAGGTTGAAGACCTTGTTATTGGCATGAACCTGAGGTGAAGTTTCGAACCCCCAGGAATACGCAGTGCTATACACGGTTGCAAGCCACCCTCCTGTGTACATAGAGTACAGACAATCAACTCAAGAGTGTCAATATCGAAGGCAAGACGGGCGTACCTGCGGACGCTACGAGGGGGTCATCGGACATGTTAGTCCCAGCCTCCAGGACGCCGACGGTTACATGTGGATCCTCCGATAGCCTAACGCTAGAATGAGAACCATGCAATTACCCTGTGAAGGAAGTAACTTTACCTTGAAGCCATCACAAGGCCAGCCGTGCCTCCACCTACAATGACGAAATCGAAATCTTGAGCGGAGAATGCCTTCGCGTCGTCAATGATGTTGCTTAGCATGTCGAAGGCTAGTGCGTTAGGTGCAAAGCAAGAGGTTATCTTCTTAACGGGCGCAGGTCGATTCGAGATATCGATAGGTTCAGTGGGCTAGATTTATATCATCACCAGCGCCGTTGTGTGCGTGACCGAAGCTGAGACACTATCGCTGGGGCCGACTCGGAGATTATCACGAAATACCTGGCCGTCCATAGCCAGGTTAGCTTCGGGAACCCTGTCCTTTACCCCAATGGACCTCTGACGCGTCCAAAAGTGGCATCCGGCTCCTTCGCGAGCACTACGAATGTTGGCAACTTTGTCCCTTTGGCCTTGATGCCACATTGGCAGGAGATATATGAAGACCACTGCTCGACGTTGAAAAACCCAATTGACTACATGCAGGCCGCAAGGTTTTGCGTACGTCAGTCGCAACGCGTGATGCGAACTTTGCAGTGGCGAGAGGGGATATCATCTTGAGCGCGATAGTATAAACGAACAAGGGTTCCGAAGACAACGGGAGATTTTCAGTTGGAGTCCAAGTAGTCAGCAAGCCCAAATCGGAAGGTTCCATTCGGAAGCGACGAAGGCATGACCGCTGCAATAGCCCTGAAGGTGTTGCATGAGATGGCCAGACTCGGAGAAACAATTTGTTGCATCTGGTGGCAAAGGAAGCATTTGCGGCATCATGATGATGGCAAGGGTAGAAGAAGGAACACGCGCCTATTTACGGCCAAGTTGAACGCAGCCCGCCAGGATGATCATACATTTGGAAGACAAGTGATGTATACATACGATGTACTTTGACAATGGAAGGTGATGGCGAGAGTGATTGCTATGTATACTTCGACAAGACAAAAAGGGAGAAAAGTTTTCAAGTTCGAACTACCCATTAAGAGAGAGAGATATGTGATTGCCCAACCAACCAAAACAACCGGTCAAATCGGTAAAGGAGGGGATAGGTGTGGTAGCAATGATGTCGAGCATGTAGTAAACAGATGGAGAGTAAGCATACATTGAGCACAAAAGGGTGGCACCAATTAGTTTCTTGCGCGTCAGGAACGGCAGGATAGATGTACGAAATTATGGTAGGCTGAGAGGGACCACGCTCACTGTTGCTTGCATTCCTCGAGCTTGGTGTCTCCGCCAGCTCCAGCAGCGGCAAGTCGTTTACGAGGAACCGGGGGGATGTCGTCATCTTCGTCCTATTGGAAATCGGTTGAGTCAAGAACGGTGGAAAAATGCTGTCCTGACGTACACTATCTTCGAAGGCATCACCATCCTCATCTTCATCAAGATCTTCATACTCGTCCTCAGAGTCCATCTCATACTCGAGGGCCTTGCCAGTGAAATAATCGATGGCGCGAGGAATGATCTACGGCACAGAGGTAAGCCTAGGCCGGACGATGAAGGACAGATGTCATCACCTTTTCTTTGAAGTCTTCACCGATTTGGTAATCGAGCTCGAGTTTTGCATCGATCTCGTCAAGTTCCTCATCCTCGAGTTCGCCGCCCTCCACAGCTTCCGGAGAAGGTGGTACAGGAGGCGTGAAGAAGTTGAAGAATGATTCGGTAGGGATGGCTTTGCGGATCAGACGGGTACGGTTGGTATCTATGGTGGAGTGTTAGGCTAATATATATGACTCGACTTCAAGATGGAGATACTCACTTTTATTCCGTTGTTTCTTGATCTCGAACTCCTTGGTGAGATCTTTCCCGGCCTTCCACTTGATCTCGGTACCGATGGCGCGATCGTACACGAAATCTCCAGAGTAGCCAACTTCTTCCTGGTAGATGTATGTCTTCTCCAGCTTCTTGTTCTCGAAGAATTCGTTTTCAGCGAATGAGAACACGAGCTTGAACCCAGGTTTTGACTCAGGCCCCTCCGTAGGGAGGTATTCGATGGTAATGTCGGTAAGACTTTTGAGGGCTTCACCATCACGCTCGCTGATCGTTTCCATAAGGCCAGGATGGCCCATGAGCACGGTAAGCCAGAAATTGGGAACACCTGGTTCAGCCTTTTCATCCTCGGGGTCTTCCTTGGGTAGTGGCGTATAGTCTTCATCGTCCTTGACTGATTGCTTCTCTCCGGCTTCGATCTCCTCAGATGTGGGCTCGGATGCACCACTAATGATCGCATGGCGACGCTGGTACAAGGGCATCGCTAATGAGAGGTACTAATATCATTGGAGACGATCGTTAGGCGCCATGTGATACAAGATCAAAGAAAACCTGCACCTTTTTCTCCAGCTCCAAGCATTCGCGTTTGTACTGATTTTGGAGCTCATTTTGCTTGACTTGGACGCCAATCAAAGCCTCGACATTGCGCTTGGTCTTGACTGGCAGGTTCTCCACGTAGCCAGAGCTTTGGCCAACGAGAGTGTGAAGCCTGCCCTGGACCATGCCTAGCATCGCTGACTGGATAGCCGAACTCTGCTCCTCCTCAGCAGGCTCGTTATCTTCAGCAATATCAGGAACTGTGGGTCTTGAAAGACCAGATGAAATAGGAGCATGGGCCAACGGGGTGTTCTGGGGCGTAGGCGCGGTGATGTTCGATTGGGAGATCGGGACGTTGGTCGACATTTTTTTNCTCCTGCGAAAGGGCTAAAGGAAGGCTAAACACGTCCCAAGGGGAGTGATTTCGATGGCCCAACAAAGAAAATCTGGCGGAGTTTCGGCAACTACCTGGGCGTTTAACGCGCGTCTACACTGTTTTGGGGAAGATGGGCCAAGGGCAGACTTCACTTTGGGTTTTGGTTCCGATTCACCGAGGACATGATGCATGGTACCTTTGAT
The DNA here is from genome assembly GCA_029747585.1 of Pleurotus djamor. NCBI lineage: Eukaryota > Fungi > Basidiomycota > Agaricomycetes > Agaricales > Pleurotaceae > Pleurotus > Pleurotus djamor. The sequence continues at coordinate 62,429 of JAPEVF010000148.1, read as the reverse complement.
GCATGGTACCTTGACGCCTGGGACGCGTTCATCTCGCGTACCACCTAACAGAGTCGTGTTGGTGTCATCTTACTAGGGGTGATCCACAGGGGCATGATGCATGAGGGACTCGAATCATCCATAACGAAGGGAGGGCCATATAAATATGGCAATACCTGAGGCATGATACCGAATATTGTATAGACTATAAGATCTATCAAGCAGTTTAAAAGATGGGCTGGGGACTAGTAAACGGCAACCTTGGGAAAACCCAATATCACCGCGCCGCTTCAAATCGCTTTGTCAAAGCCGAAACCGCGCCATGAGAACCTGGAGAAAAACAAGTTGATCAAAGAGAAAAGAAGGTAGAATTTTTGATAGACATGGTTCGTTATCGTTGAGTCCTATCGTGACCCAAGCATACGCGTTCTTGTTTTGTGTTTTGAGCGAGTTGCGAACTGAAAGCTGTAAATCTAGAATGAAGGAACAAGAGTATTGGTCTCCTGAGTAATGGAGTGAGGAGAGGAAGAGCAAGGGAGGAGGGGGAGAGGAAACAGGAAGGCCGAAAGAAAGGGTGTGAAGGAGAGAGTATACATAGTCAACGAGAGGAGGGGCGCGAGGGAGAGATAGAAAATCGAAACACTCTTGGCATCGAGCATATCCCAGCCCGTCGGCTCGCCCTACCACTCCATCCACACTGTCCACAATACACCCAACTTGTCACAAGGCGCAACGACGATGAGTCCAGCGGTCTCCAATTCCATATTTCATCTTCATCCAAATTCCAAACTTGATACTTTTTGAACCATCTTTAAGCATGCGTCACCGTTTTATTTTTGCAGAGTCCATCACTCAAACGGATGCGAGGTTGGCATTCGCGTTGGCATTTGCATTGGAGCGAAGTGGGGATAGTCAAGTTGATGGTGGTGGTGGTGGATCGGTGGGAGGAGTTAGAGTTGAGGTGGAGGGATGAGGAGAGACGGAGGAAGAGAGAGAGACTCAGAGAGAGGACGGGATGGAGGAAAGGAAGGGAATACGCGCGTTCTCGCATTCAAACGCGCGATGGATGCTGAAATACGTGAGATAGGTACGACAAGGAGGAGAGAAGGAGGAGCGTTGATGCTGGTTGATAACGATAGTGGTGGTGAGAGGAGTGTGATGATTGGCGTCTCTTCACCAATAATCTCCCTCAACTTCTGCCCGTGACCACCACCAGAACGAGGGATCACGCTGGACGGTAGAGGAGGGGTGCATGAATACGATCGCGGGCCAGAAAGACGATCGGAGATAGGTACGAATTAAGGCGGAGTAAAGTCTTGGACTCGGATCGCATGATGAACACAGAGCACGTCGTGCGCATGATAGGGCAAGTCCATTTCCAAGCCTTCTCCTACCGAAGTAGGCATCAAGCAAGAAGAGAAAGAGTAAGCAAATGTCTAAAGGTCTATTAATATTAAAACAGCATTTGGAGTGTGTAAGCGGTCAAGCCGGTTATCGACACGAACATGATGATGTACTGAGGAATGAGGAATGCCGACAGGTGTTCCGCGGTGCCTGTGCCACTGTATACTTGGGTCAAGAATACTTGGGTCGTCGCTGTCGGCAAACATGAGAAGAATCTATCATCGGTGTTCAGATAAGTAAACCAAGCAGGATGGAGCATTTGTGGGAAACTTACATGCAGACGAAACGTAACACCTTATCTTCCGCCCGAATAACCCCTACGCTCACAAGCCCTTGACAAATCAAAACGCCTAGGACAGGCATGATGAGTAACCTCGCAAATGCTAGGGAGGTAATCGCTCCGATGGGGAGCGAGCTCCATTGGTTGCGCGGGATCTTCAACCGTGCTAATGCAGACCCGAGGCAGATAAGACCGAGGGGGACAGATGCTGCTCCGATGAACGTTGCAGTATCGATGATAAAAGCCAAGGGCGGCTGGCCATCAGGAGCAGGAGGTATGCCAGCGCCAGGAACGTCGACGAATAGCCCCTTGAGCTGAGGAACAACAGCGATCGGAAATGAAAGGATGATTGCGAGCGATACAGGGGTGCATAAGGACTGGATGAACGTGATGAAGTGCTTGTAAATGATACTCCGTCGACGATAGCGCAGGATGGATGAGGTCTCCGACGTTATGCCGACGGAAACAGCAGGTGGTGTGGCTGGAGTGAGGGATTTCGATGGTCTCTCTTCACCAGTATGAGTGGGATCGAGCGGCGCATCGACTACCGTAGGTGCCGGAGAGGTAACGAGCGATTGGCATCCAGTTGCCCAATCAGGAGGGTTGGTCTGAGGCTTACAAGCATCAGATGCCTCACCGTCACGGAAGGAAACATGCTTCGACCTATTTTTGAGGTGAAGGTCTTCAGCAGCACTCGTCACTGGCACAACGGTAGTGCCGGCGACTTTTTCGTTTTCGGGGTGCTTCTCGTTGACAGGGCTTTCTATGTCATACGAAATTTCACCGCTTCGATCTCGAACCTTCCGCACAGGGTGAAGGGCGAAATTTAACCAGCGGCGATGCTTTTGGCGCAACTCGTGTTGAACCTCCTCGTCTTCAACCTCAGGGCCAATATAATCTTTGGCTATGAGTTGATGACCACCACACGGGAAGAGGGTAATCTGAAGCATCGATATTGTTACTCGTTTCATTGAAGAAAGACTCATTACTCACTGCAAACACAAGAATGAATGCAGACATATACGCAACCGACAAAGCTTGGTCCGTAGACGCGATAAATGGTGCAGAACCAGTTATGCTCATGACCACAGACGTAGCTTTTGAGACGCAAGGTTCAACGCGTGATCTTTGGGAAGCGAATGAACGAACGAACGTATGTCGCCATAGTTGCCCCAGCCACCCGCGACAAGGATACCATACCGAAACCGGTGTGGCGTCCAGTAGAATTGCTTCACTATCCACGCCATAACGATGCCGATGCTTTCGTACAACAGGGCCACCAGGACGAGAGGGCCTGTAACAATAGTTCGATACATCGCGACAAAGAGAAACAAAGACCACGAACAAACCTAGTGCGCTTATGTTGTCAGAGGTGAAAGCAGGTACAATTTTCGAAANCATTAGACATGGCATTGCGATATTCTGTGCGTCATTGATCATCGAAATATGCCAAGGTTTGGGATGATCGGGCACTTACCAAGGCTACCTGGCCCGCTCCTCTGGCCGCGACTGGGGGAAAAATATCCGCCTTTGTAACGGCAAAGCCACATCCTGTACAGATGACACTGGGGGTGGTCTAGACGAGGTTGTAACTCGTAATGCATGCACATGCTCACAGGCGCAGCAGCGGTCTCAGTGATATCCATATCAGTTGTCCTGCAGACAGCATTTTGCGTTGAAGAAAAGAGACGAGACAAGCTAAGACGAGGGTGGGAGTCGCGCAAGAGTCGCGTAAACTTTTTAAAAGAAACAAACATCGAACGGAAGGCTCGGACCGAGGCCTAAATCTCATGTCAGGAACTTGACAGGGACAATTTCAGTATCTCAGATGTTGAAATGCGGGGTTGCAGAATCTATTTCATCAAGCCTCGCTTTACAGAAAGAGCCAGTAGACGAGCGTTACTTACATTCATCCCTGCTTTAATGGCTCTTCTTCTTCCACCAACTCCTCCCTCAAAATATACGGCCCCGTTAGGCCAACCGACACTAACGGGCTCGTAAGCATGAGGTAAGGTATATCCGATAACGCATCGGACGCAGCCAGCCGTTTCAAAGCGATCCAAACAATAAATGATGCCGTAGACCAGATAACGTCCCAGGAGATAGATGATTGGGCAGGATGCGACTGAAGAACCTTCCATGCTTCGGAGAATAGGCCTAACGGTGTTTGACTAGGGACGGTGGATGCCGCTGTTAGGATTGTACGTGTGCGCGTCGCTAGCGAGAGCACGAGGACGAAGCCATACAATGTCCGATCTCGCATGGAATACTTCTGTTTCTTCGAAGAACAGGGCACCATGCCAGGGAGCAAAGGGATGACGATGGCGGCGTGCATGACCAGGAGGTTGGGTAGGAATGTCTGGCGAGATGCGAAAGGGCTGAGAGCAATGGTGACCATGCTCGCAAGCACGCTGAGCCACAGGGAGGGACGAGCCCATGTCGTAGACTTTTCTTCTGGATTTGACTCTTGTTTCGGTAGCGCCGCTAAACTCAATGCGAGGTAAAACAAATTGCTTGCGACAGCAATTGCGACCAATTGTCCGAGGAGCATGTAGGCCCATATATGCTTGATCTTGTACCGCGTACCTAGGCAGCATCTGGGTTTATTACGCAGATAGGGTGGGTTCAAGGTACGCACCTTCCGTGGCAATGACCACCGTCCAGCATCCAACGGTAAATAGGCAAATTTGCTCACTCCACCACCACGGTATGGGTTCCTCGCAGGCAGCATACCAGGCTTGTTCAAAAAGACCCGTATTGGATAGCCAATCTGACATACGTTCCAACAACACGCGATTCGAGTCCGCCGCGTGAGCAACCTCGTAATTGACGAAACTCCACTGGTTACAAGCTTTAGATGGTGTCCGACGCGTTGGAGGAGGTCAACTCACTCGCATGAAAGCAAGCATAACTGAGGAACGTCAGCATGGAAGCAGCAGCCATGAGTCCGAGCTACTTACAGTACCATGTATGGAGAAGTGATGCGCCAGCCAGGGCGCCGAAAAGATATGAGTTCAGGCCGACTTTTTTTGACAGCGATGACTTGTTTCGCGATATCCGTCAGAATCAACTGGGCAAGGAAGAGAATGATGAGGAAATACGATGAAAAGACCCCTAACGCGACATAATTGACGTCCATGGTGGTGGGGAAAGGAAAGGTGAGAGCGCCGACTCAGGTCATCATGACACACGGTTGGCAGGTCGACGTGTACTTGATGGAACGGACAACGGACAATACCGTTCTACGTATTCCTATGTTCAAGTCTTTTACGATATGTACATGAAGAGGGGAAGATTGAGCAGTATTTGAGTCGACAAGAGCGGTTGAACCATTCGCGACGCTCGAAATGAGATAGTAGTTCTCTAGCGATACTAAAAGTTAAAACAGCAAATGGAGTGTGTACGCAGTCAAGACAACCATCGGGATGAACATCATGATGTACTGAGGGATGAGAAATGCAGACAAATGGTCAGCCGTGCCTGTACCACTGTGCACTTGGGTCAGGTATACTTGGGTCGTCGCTGTCGGCAAACATGATAAGATTCTTACGTGAAGGAATGCGTCAGTAAACCGAGCAGGAAGCAGAATTTTGTGAGCAAACTTACATACAAACGAAACGTAGCACCTTGTCTTCTGCGCGAATCATCCCTACGTTTACAAGGCCTTCACAAATCACAACACCCAATACTGGCATGATGAGTAGTCTTGAAACAGCCAACAAAGTAATCGCTCCGATGGGGAGTGAGCTCCATGGGTTGTGCGGCATTTTAAGTCGTGTTAATGCAGACCCAAGGCAGATAAGACCCAAGGGGACAGAAGCAGCACCGAAAAAATTGGCGGTATCAATGAGAAAGGCTAAGGGTGGTTGCCCATCGGGAGCAGGAGGTATGCCTGCATCAGGAACGTCGACGAATAACCCCTTGAGCTGAGGGACAACAGCGATCGGAAGTGAAAGGATGATCGCAAGCGACATGGGTGTGCAAAGGGAGCGGATGAACGCAACAATGAGTGGATAACAACGACTTCGTCGACGGCAGCAGAGAATAGATGGGGTGTGCGGTGGTGCGCTGGCGCAAAACGTCGTTGGAGGGAGGGATTTGGACGGACTCTCTTCATCCGGTACGCCTCTGAAATGCGGTTCTTCACGAGCGGTCATCACGGGTGTAAGGGTACTGACGGCGATTTCTGTGTTGTGACGTGGTTTCTCTTCAATAGGACTTTTTATTTCGTCTGAGATTTCTTCATCTTGACCTCGAGCCTTCCTAATGGGGTGTAGTACGTGGTTTAACCAGTGGCGGTGTTTTTGGCGTAGCTTCCGCTGAACCTCATCGTCTTCAACTTCAGGACCGATATAATCTTTCGCTATCAGTCGATGCCCACCGCACGGATAGAGGGTCACCTGAAGAAGAAGAAAAAATTACTTTGCTTGAGGCCGCGAAACAAGGCAGTAGGACTCACTGCAAATACAAGCATGAATACGGAGATATAAGCGACCGACAAAGCTTGGTCCGTGGACGCAATAAACGGGGCAGAGCCAGTGACACTTGTCACCACAGAAATAGCTTTTAATACGGTATAATATTCAAGGCGCAAGACATCTTTGAGAGAGGATGGAAGAGCGCACGTATGTCACCGTTGTTACCCCAGCCACCAGCAACGAGGATGCCGTACCGAAATCGATGGGGGGTCCAGTAGCATTGCTTAACTAGCCAGGCCATCACAAAGCCGATGCTTTGGTGCAATACAGAAACGATGATGAGGGTACCTATAACGGTGGGTCACGTCGCGGCAATGGAGGCTGCTCACAGATGCACACCTAGAACGCTTATATTATCAGAAGTGAAGGCAGGTACGAGTTTTGAGAATAATAGACATGGCAGCGTGATGTTCTGTCATTCCATTATTTAGATGCACCAAGCTGGTTTGACCAAGGTGAAGATTATTCGTGGACCACTCACCAAAGCCACTTGTCCTGCCCCTCTAGCCGCGACCGGGGGGAAAAGACCTGCCTTCGCAAGAGTAAACCCACATCCAGTAGAGATGAAGCTACAGGTAGTATCATCCGGAGGTCAACTTGACAAGGCCTCAGCGAATAATCAGACTTACAGCCGCAGCAGTGGTCTAAAGGATATCCACATCAATTGGCCTGTAGAAGGCATAGCGATGGAAAGATATGTAGAGCGACGGTACAAAGGGGACTCCCGAGTCGCGACAGTTTTGACAGAACGAAGGCATGGTATGGAGCGCTCGGCCGTACGCGTCGGGCTAAAGCAAGAAATTAGAAGGGTACAGGGACATTTCATATCCCACGTACTCGATATTGAAGAACCTATTGTATTGGAGTTCGCGGTAGACCAGAAGACAGAGATACTTGCCTTTGCTGCGGGGTCATTAACTTTGCAGCTTCTGCCATGTTCCCACTCCTCCCAATATGGTCCTGCGCGGCAGACCAACACTGGGGCTAGAAAGCATGAGGGAAGGAGGAATTTTAGGTCCGAGGATGCTTCGAACGCGGATATCCCAAAAGGAAGGAATCTCGGGTAGGCTGTGAGTGAAGAACGTTCCTGGCTTCGGTGATTCAAGAAGAGATGTGAAGATGTTTGATTAGTGACCGTAGCTATCGCGGCGAGAATTGTACGTGTACGCGTCGCCAGCGAGAGCACGGGGAGGGACTCCCCTACAATCTCCGAGTTAGCATAGAATACTTCTGTGTATTCGAAGAACCGGAGGTAGTATAGAGACTATAATCGCAACGTGCTTCATTGCCTATGAAAGCGCTTGCGGCCAGCTGTCCGAGGAGCAGCACGCAATTTGAGTCACCCTTCGAGAGGAGATCATATGCTAGCGAAAGTAAGCACGATAGAGAAACATGAGGTTGGTCCTCAGGATCTGAAAATTCGGGACTCGCACGCAGATATTTCCTTCTTCCAGAAGTCAAGGGACGACGAGTTGACAGCGAGAATTCATTCGAAATTTAGAATATCCACAGTGTCAAGATAGCGTCTGATAAACTGGGAAGTGGAATCGCGTTGAGAGTTGGTGTCAAAGCAGTAAATGGAGTAAGTCACCTTCACCCCGACGATGTGTTCCCCATCCATCCACACGGCCTTATAATTAAAATATTCTTCGCTTTGGTAGCATACGTAAGGCATCTCGGGCACTGTATCGTCAAATGGAAGCCCGGAAGTTGAATTGTGAACGACGAGAGGTGACCCAGGAAGGACCGATGAGTCGTCCCACCAGGATGGAGGCGCCGTCCATGTCGTAGAATTGTCCAGGGCCTTTTTGCTCGTCCATTTCTTGACATGGTACGGGTTGAAGTCATAGAGTAAGAGAGTATGGTCCCGCCCGTCTGAGTACGAGGGTGAAAGAATCATCCGTTGTCCATGATGACGCATGGACCATTGGATGTTCAGTTCATTTGCATGGATCCATCGCACGATGTTCGGAGCCCATTCGCTGTATGGGATGGCAAGCTGTGCTTGGGAGTTGGAGTTTTCTTCTTCCGTTGCCATCGTACGCAGCTTCTCTGCCGCAACCAGAAGGCCACAGCGCCGAGCGACGAAGAGGAACTTGGAAAAACCATTGATCACAACAGTGGAGGTGATCAAGGTCTTCTCCGGATCGTCTCGTACGGCAAGCGGTGGTACTGAAGCTTGTGAATGAGTCCCTTGTGATGGACTTGGTTCGCCATGGATGTGCGCTATCCTGAAAGCCATGCCTCGTCCCTTTTGTTTCAACAACGGGAATGAAAGAATACCAATACATCTAGGTCTGGCGGTGATATCCCAGATCTCAAGGCCCTTGGAGCGTCCAAGAAGGAGAGTTGTCAGAGAGATGAAATGCACACCCGTGCGAGGGTTTTGAAAAGGCCGGTTCTATGGAGAGGCCGTTAGTCAAGCAGTCATAATCACATAGTTCTGTAGTCGCACCAAGATGATATCCCCCGTCATCCAGTTCAAGACAACTAATCGATCATACGCGCCAGCATTGAATGTATACAAAAGCGCTACGTGGGAACCAAGGACACTGGATGAGATCCATGGGGCACCATAATATGTGATAACTTCAATATGCGGGATAGTGGCTTGAGGATGAGGGAGACTCGTGGTAAGCTGGGCGAAGTGAACGTACGACTTGTAGTGGGAGACTAGCGGATCGATGGCGCTAAAGGAGTGCCTGAAATGAGTCCCCGTTCGGCGATCCAATGTCTTGAGGAAGGGGACCTACGTTGAAGTCACAACCACAAGGAGGTCACTCTCGTGAAGGGCAACGCAAGTCCTAGAGAGCGTTCCATCTTCGTCGAGCGGTATCCAATCTTTCCATACTACGCATGGTTCCCCCTTCGAAAGCAACGCGTATTTTAAGCTTTTCGCGGGCGGACTAGGATATTGGCGGTAGGAGATTGGAGTAGCGCGACCGAGTTCAAGAACACCGCTTCTCAGCCCGTGCAGGCTTCCAAACAGGAATGGAGGTTTGATCGTCACGCGTGTATGAGGTTGAAGTGTTGCCCAGGCATTCTCTCGTCGTCGAAGTCGGTCCAGCCTATCTTTCAGTGGCATTTCTGCTGAAAAATCGGGGTGGCCATGGCCTCCAAGAACTTGACTGGTGATAACATGAGCACCAGCAAAGTGTGCTTCGATTATATATCGAACCGCAGTATCTGAAGAAGCGAAATCACGTAGACATCGACAAGAGTAGGTGAGGGCGAGCAGGTCTGGGAGATGAGAGAATTGGAGTATATTTCTGATGACTTCCCATGGTACACGTTGTAATAGTCCTACCATGTATTTCTTGTCAGTCGAGCAGCCATAATAAAGGAAGCTGGTTAGAAACCTAGAGGCTGCGACGCCATGGTGGTGGCTGGATGAATGGGAGCTTGAGAGCGACTATAGTACTAGTTACGCGCCTAACGTTGCTCAGTTTCCCTTCCATCATCGTGGGCGTCAACCACGAATATTTTCTTCGTTTTTACTTGTCATTCTTTCCCTTTCCCATTCGATTCTGAGGGATATCGCGAAATAAGCCACGTATTTCAACAAAAATCTGTCCTTCGGAGGAACAGAAGCACGCGGCGCAATCTGGGTTCGTACAGTGGGGCTCAACATTGTCCTCGTGCGCTCGCCGGCGATGCACCCAGACAATTACCGCTGCCTTTCGCTTTCGGGCTATCCTCCGAAGCACGCAAAGGTCTTCGATCTCATCCTGCCCAACTTTCCTGGGATGCTTCTCTGGACTACGGTGTCGTTCATCTTTGAGCTAGCTTGAAACTTGATAGGCGCGTCCTGCTTTATGTCGTTTTGTGTCGGTTGTCCTCCATGGAAAGACCGCGCATGCCCTCTATGCAAGGGATAAGTTGGCGGAAGAGGAAGTTGCGGGACTATCGAAGCAACAATAGACGTAAGCATCCATACCTTCTGGTTCCTTCTGCGGCGAGGGTTCTACAAGGCCTGCAACGGTCTTCTTGCAATCCTGCGATTCAACACCGACATGCGAGATTTCCTTCTCTTAAGGTTGAAGGAGCTCCCCCTGCATCGCTGCTCCGTTTCCTCAACCCAGAATGCTTTCTACGGGACAATTGATCTGGATATCACTGAGACCACTACTGCGACTGTAAGTCTGTTTGGCTGGAATCTTTCTAAAAACACCATCCAGACTATGCCGCCTGTAGTTTTATCTGTGTCGGATCCGGCTTTGCCGTTACAAAGGCAGACCTATTCCCCCCGGCCGGGGCTAGAGGAGCAGGACAAGTGATTTTGGTGAGCCTTCATACGTTTATTGCCTGGGCATTTCTCAACGAGGGGATCACAGAATATCGCGCTGCCATGTCTGCTGTTTTCAAAAATCGTACCCGCCTTCTCTTCTGATAACATAAGCGTGCTAGGTATGCACCTGCTCGCGGCCTGTCCTTCCTTGTCATGATATGACTTGCCGTCATAGGTGCGCTCATCGTCGTGGCCATCTTACACCTAAGCATTGGCGTTTTAATGGCCTGGATAGTCAAGCAGTTCTTCTGGGTTCCACACCGATTTCGGTACGGCATCCTCGTTGCTGGTGGCTGGGGCAACAACGGTGACATACGTACGGCCTTCCATTTTTCCAAAGTGTCTCCGGCATTGAATACATTGTTTTTCAAAGCTATATCTGTGATGACGAGCATTACAGGGTCTGCACCGTTTATCGCGTCTACGGACCAAGCGCTGTCGGTTGCTTATATCTCCATATTCATTCTTGTCAATGTGGTGTGTGATGGCCCTTTTTTATATGAGTGGATCAGGCAATAACATCTATTGAGTCTCCAGGTTGCCCTCTTCCCATGTGGTGCTCACCAACTGGTAGCGAAAGACTTTGCTGGTCCGGAGATCGAAGACGAAGAAGTCCGGCGTGCATTACGCCAAAAACACCACCGTTGGTTGAACCTCGCCCTCCGCCCAGTTAGGCAGGCTCGATGTGCAGACGGAGATATCTCAAACGATTTAGAAAGCCCCATCACCGAGAAACAACTCGAAGACACCAAAATCACCAACCTCACAGATGTACCAGTCACTACCGCCGCTAATGAACTGCGTTTCGAAAGCAGGCCGGATGAAGAGAGACCCTGCAACGCCCTCCCTCCAACCACTCCACACGTTGTTTGCGTCAGCACATCATCGGACACCTTACCTATTCTTTGTTGTCTTCGACGGAGCGCTATTTACCAGCACTTCATCACGTTCATCAAGTCTTTATGCACGCTCATGTCGCTCACGATTATCCTCTCAATCCTGATCGCTGTTGTTCCTCAGCTCAAGGGGTTATTTGTCGATGTCCATGGCGCTGGCATACCTCCTGCTCCTGATGGACAACCACCCTTGGCTTTTGTCATTGATACTGCAACGTTCCTCGGAGCGGCATCTGTCCCCCTAGGTCTTATCTGCCTTGGGTCTGCATTAGCACGTTTAAAAATCCCGCGCGACCGATGGAACTTACTCCCCGTCGGAGCGATTACCTCTCTAGCTTTCGCGAGGTTACTCATCATGCCAGTACTGGGTGTTCTGATCTGTCAAGGGCTTGTGAACGTAGGGGTTATTCGGGCGGAAGACAAGGTGTTACGTTTCGTCTGCATGTGCGTCTCCCACCAAACTTTCCATCCTGCTTGTTTAGCTGATGCTGGTCTTTTGCATAAGATACATATCATGCATACCAACAGCGACCACCCAAGTATACCTGACCCAAGTGTACAGTGGCACCGGCGACGCCGAACACATGTCTGCCTTTCTCATTCCTCAGTTCATCATCATGTTTGCCCCGATGATCAGCGTGACTGCGTACACTCTCAGAATGCTGTTTTAGTATCACTATAGACTTGTTTTGGACATTTAGTCGTTGGCTAGCTTCATTCAGGTGCCACGATTCGTTCGATGGCTTCTGAGGAACCTGATGAAAAAAAANTTGCTTTGGGACCATCCACAGCTCTCATTGGCAAATGCACACTCTGGCAACGTGGTTCGCAATGCGATTCAGACAATGACGGTATTATTTTTTGGTGGGCAGGATATTCAGAACTGGAGTTGAATTTACTTAAAGGTTGTGAAGAACCCTCAGGCTGCAGATGAGGTTCTCGCGGCTCGTCTTCCCAAATGCTCGCAGTTCAATTTCCGGAGAATGTTGCTTGAAACATTTTTTTCGAACCCCCTTGACGGGCTTTCACCCTTGTTACTCTGCGTAAGTACGTATCGAGTATATGAACTAACATGAACAATCTGCGTGATAGCATTCGTTTTCTAACCTGTACATCGGCTTGTCAAGAATCGTGTCCTTGCGTGGTGGTTGTTCCCCAGGACGACTTCGAATCCTTTCTTCGCCTTGTGTATTCCGTCCAAGTCCCATCCATCCTCACAAACAGTTCGCGTCGCGTTCGTGATTTACCGATACATCGCAGTCAGAGGCCGTATCAGACCTGTCCGCGTCATCATCAAGGCTGGAATCGTTCGAGTCGACATAGGATAGATCGTCATCCAAGTCAGAGTTCCAAGATTCCTCGTCCCACTCGACACCAACAAGCTCTGTCAGTTCTTTTATGTACGATTCCTCCTTTATCACGCAGCATTCGACGTACAGCGTTTCAACGGGGTGCTTCACGCCGATTCGATATGTCAATAGACAAGATAACGCGTCAAAGAACTCTTCGTCAATGGTGCAGTCCTTTAAGAGGATGGTTCGTAGCTGGGGTAATGGTGTCGGCCTTTGGTAGTTCCCTTTCAAGCCCACGAATACACCTGCAGGGCACTCGACTAGGTTGAGGACTTCTACTCCACCAAAACGCTGGAGGAAGAGGGACTGATCCAGGTTCCATTCGATCGGAAACCCTCGAAGACTTAGCCCAGCGAAGTTGGTATGAGGAAGCACGTCGCAAAGCTGTGAAAGGACGGTGAAAAGATTCAAGTCTTCGTCTTCCGAAGCGAACGAAATTGAGATGCGGGGAGAGGAAGGCCATATCGGGTGGTCTGTGAAGAGGGCCAGAGTACATGAACCGTGAGCCAAGCTGAGGGAAACTTGGTTGACGGATGAATCGGGATCGGACGCAAATTTCGCGTAGACTGATGCGATACCAGAGACATCTAGTCCTTCTTCTTCCCGAAAGTCATCGCGAGCGTATGATACAATGGCTGAAGAAGGGTATTCGAGAAAATTGAAGAGGGAAGCNGCTTTTTGAGTCACTGGATGATATGGACAGCTCGGTTACAAAGGGTAATGAGACAGAACTGAGTTCTGCATCCACCGTGAGCCCAGAGACCTCCAGCTTTTCTATGCGATGAGCATTTTGGAGGGTTGGAATGAGGATAGACGATAGCAAAGTCGAAGTGATATTTGGATGAATAACGAGGCTGGTCAAGTGACGAAGGTGTGGTATTTCGCAGCTTAAAGTGCCGTTGAATAGGTGCAAAGTGCGTAGCCGAGGTGCGCCTGAGCGGAAACCATCGCTTAGCAAAATGATGGGTTGGCTGCGGGGAGTATACGAGCACATTGTGAAATGCACTAACTGGGAAACATCGGCTGTTTCAAGTGCATCCACAAAAGTCTGAGGAAAGTTCCAGCCATAGACATAAAGCCTCTGGATCCTGTTCCAGTGCGGCACAAGACCATCGTAGATGTAGTTAGCATTTCCGCGCAAGGAGCGAAGGTCGACATCCAACAGAGCGGATTCCGAACGGTTTAATAGTTGGTCGAGGGCATCTTTATCGCTTGGACAATGCTTGTTCCTGAGACGTAAACCACTCCAGAACCGCGGGGTATTGGAAACGCGCCGCCAATGCGTGCAAACGGATGCAACATTCAACCAGCTTGCACGGTATAGCAGCGATGGCGACCACAGTTCGGGCCATACGTCTTCCCAAAAAGCATCCCTCGCTTGAACGAATATTTCACAAAGAATTTCATCGGGTAGTGTCGAAATTGGGGTGGACATGGTCTTCTGTGTCGTGTCAATATGAGCAGAGAACGGCAGGATTTTTCATCGATGGTCCATCTGCATCATGACTGAGAAGGATGATCTACATGAGGCCCAGGCATGAGATCTCGAGATAAGAAACGAGGGCAGTACTAGTGGATCAACACAACAGTTGTTAGCCGAAAAACGTGATCCAGAGGGAAAATATTGGAGGCACAGCATCAAATTTCTCAAGCTCAGGCTCGAGACGAGAAATATGCAAGCATGTACAGTGTAATTTTGGATCCACTTTCGTGACTTGTAATCAGTACAATCACATTGGCATCAATTCGTCCACGAAGTAGATATACTCTATAATGGTCTATAGTCCAGACTTAGTAGTACAGCAAAGTCCCATCAGTCCATTAGAGAGCACGACGGCGAGCAATGCGAGAGCGCCTCACACGCTCGACGACACGGCGGTCCAAGTCCTGAGCGAGGGCAAGCTCAGCTTCCTCGATGGAAGGTTCATCAGCGTCAATCTCGATGGTACGCGCAACGACGCCGGGTTGAGCAACAACTCCAGTAGCGGTGTTTGCGACACCTGCAACAGCGGCAGGAGCAGCTTGGGCGACTGGTGGAGTAACTGGGGCAGCAGCCGCAACGACGTTACCTGCGGTTGCGGCAGTTGAAGATCCAGCGGTGACTGCACCAGTGGTACCAGCGACGGCGTTACCGGCAGCTGTAGCAGCGCCAGTAACAGCGCCAGCTACGTTGGCATTAGCAGCTGCATTGGCGTTGGCAGCAGCGGCAGCGTTTCCACTGTTAGCAGTCGTAACTAAATGAGAACCACATGTTAGACTGGCCCATAAGAATGAAATAGAGCGACATTACCAGCAACACATCCTCCGAAAGGTCCGGCTCTAGCAGCATTTCGGCAACGAACAAGGCAAGCGTCGCCGTTGGGTCCACCAGTACAGGTCATCCCCGCGGGCATCTGCGCGACAAGTGGGAAAGGTGTTGCACTAGCGCGAGATCGCGAGTTACGTCCAGGAACTTGCGTCGTAATAGTCATGGCCACGAAGTTCTGACCTGTAGCATCAGATGATACTTGGCAGGTGTATGGTCTAAAAATGGAGGATGATGAGAAGCTGTAGAGGAGTTATGATGAAGATGAATGAACTGACCCAGCCCCATCACCGTTGACTTGGTGGAGAGTCATGGAGACCGAACCGTCAGCGGCAGCCATGGGCAGACCATTACTAGAAGCAGCTAAAAAGGATGTCAGTTCATGAGTTTGACAATACATCAAAGAGGACAACTCACTCGCAAGCATGGTTTGTATGTCGTTATTTCCACCCCCAAGGGTACGTCCGCAAACACCAGCAGTTCCTTGTGAAATCTCACGATCTCTGATGATCGAGGAGTCTTGCTGGAATGGATTGCGACGGGAACCGTCACGGGGAGTAGTGGCGACAACACCGAAGCCTTGAGCAGTAACTCCGTTGGCACCGGTGACAGCGGTGATCGCACCATGGGCACTGACACGGAGGGCAAGAGCGAGAATGGAGGTAAGGGCGAAAAGTTGCATGGTTGAAAAAGTGATTAAAATGAGGCAAAGATTAAGAGCGAGTGTTCTAACAAGGCACTGCCTAGTGAAGGGTTGGGTGAAATGAGGTTGAGAAGGGTGAGGAACAGAAGAAGTGTGCGCGGCACCAACGATGAAGAAACTGCTGAAGAGAGGAAGGGAGGAAGGGACCGTGCCGATGAGGGAGATAGCTCAAACAATCGAGTTTATATAGCTGAAGCGGTGGGTTCATCATACGTTGGGATAAAGGGTAGCCTTGGTGAAGAGAATGCTACAAGTCAACCACGATCCACACTTGACAGTTAGGTGACGGGATCACATTCACATGTACATACCACAATACGACAGCTGACGCCGTCGTGAGGACACTTGACGAAGAGGCAAATTCGCTTGCGATAATGAGATGGTCTTCCCTGATGGTCGCGAATGCATCGCATTTGCATTGCAAAGGGCTCCATACCACTGAGGGGAACGGTGATTCACTGCTTAAAAATGCTCTAAACAAAGAAAATCGGTTGATGGTTGAAGACGAGAAGTACGGTTTGGCCGAGCCTAGCAACGCAAAGCTATGTCCCTTCTGACTTTTATGCATGTCGTTGACATAGGTCGAGCTTCGAAACTGGGCATCCTATGATGATGATGAGGTGGCAACCAATTGGCGAGTTACATTTCCGCGTCTACTTAGAAATGTTAATTCTGATCGCAGAAATCCTATAGGAAACACAATCTTAGTAAATCAAATGTACAGTAGGAAGCTATGGCGCACCACAAACCGTAACCATGTCGCAGGGACTGCCGCCAGTCAACTTGGGCGCTTCGCAAGCATTCAAGTGACCTTGTCGGGATCAAACGCAAAAAATGACACGTATTGGGATGCATATTCAGCGTTCACGCGCACGGGAAACCCGGCTTCGTTGTATGTAGCCCGATGTAAGCCCAAATTAGTCACCCAGGCCTAGGATGGAACTTGAGCAAAATGACAGAGCTTGTGTTACAGTGTTTCATCCTTGGGTTCTCCGTGTAAACGGATCTCAAGGCGTACTCATATATTATGGGAAATTAAGATTAGATAAAGCGGGGTATGTGGTACTTCGCTGAGAGAAGTAGCTTCTTCAATCACCTAGGGCAGGTATTAGCAACGGAAAACAAAGAAGCACAAGAAAGGACTCAACCACCGCCGCCACCTCCTCCACCATCCCCTCCACCTCCACAGTCGCCACCACCGTGATCTCCACCTCCACATCCATGATTACCTGACCTGTCATCCCCGTCGGCTCCATGAACGCCATCGCCACCATCACCATCGCCACCACCGTCATCTCGTCTAGATGCCCATTTAACATATATAAATGTCAATACGACATAGTCGAGTATTGATTGCCCTTCGTCGGTAATCTCTAGACACGAGATCCTGGAAGACGAGGAACGACCTGGCGGGTGGTGCTGAGCAACGAGTTTCTTCGTCTTGTCGTTCAATGTTAACTAAAAGCGCGAGGCAACCCATATTAACTCAGCATCGACAAGACAAGCCAATCAACGCGCACCTTCGGCTTTGAGCCGAGTTTCCAGCGGTATTCGCGTCCATCGGGTCCCGTAAATATCAAGGTTCTACATACTGAGAATACTGAAAAGAAGGACATGGAAAAGCGCATCACTCACGAAGAATACCAGTGCGCCTTTCTGAAAAATTCCTTTATATTCACCACCTTACCACCTGGAAGATGGAACGTCACGGTTGACGAGTAATTGTTCCAGTCTATGCTCGCGAGGTTCGTAGTGCGAAAACGACCATATGCATCGGAAGTATCGCGAGTGATAGTGGTCTTTCGAGTACCGAGTGGTGTGAAGGTGTTGTACGTTGTGGTGGTGGTGGTGGTTGAGGAAAATGTTGCATTGAGAAAGTGACCTTCCTTGGTCAAAAATAGCGACATCGGTGATGGTGGCTCGTTGGCCTGATGTTAGCCAAGAGGCGACATCATATAGGGCTTTACAATTTCATTGGATTTCTGAGGCTGTGGCAGTTCATATATGAAGATGGCGATGCGCAAGTGGGGACGAGGGGAAGAGATTATTGGGCATAGCCACAGTTGACGGTGGCGCAAATCGATCACAAACATATCCCAGTTTGGCGATGAACGTTTGTGGACACCAAAATGTGCGGTCGATTACGAATTATAATACGCGCTATAAGGACTTGATAAGGACTCTACTTCGACTACTTCTCAAGCTCAAGTCCTTGCGACCATCCTTCGTATTGCTCGATCTCCTTGGAAAACTGGGCAATCTTGTCCTTGATAGCAGCGAGTGCGTCAGGACCTAGCGGCAAGCGAAGTGGAGGTGACTCGAGTTTGCTGAGGTTGATTATCTGACGGACAGCCTTGCGTGCGTCTTGGAATGGGAGAGCCTGTGATGACAAGGCGCCCCGAACAAGTTGCGAAGGCAATTGCGGGTTCGCGTAAGCGGGTGGAGAGGTGAAGAAAGGGAGGCGTCCATCGTAGGCTTCGGTCTTGAACATGCCTGGTTCAACCAATGTCACCTACAATCAGAATGATCAGTTAAAGAAGTCAGGGAGTCGACCGGGGGAAGCTCCGCACCTTGATGTTCCAAGCAGGATCAAGCTCCTTCGCGAGGGTTTCTGTCAAACCTTCGAGGGCTAGGGAGATAAAATTGGATACAACGCTCGGTGAGTAGTATACATCACCTTCACTGACCATGTTTGCTAGAGATTCGAAGACTTGCTAAGCTGATGTCATCGAGTGGACAGCGAGGTATCTCACCTTGACACATAGAATCCCATACCGGGGGACCCGACATGGCCTGCAGCTGAGCTGACATTGATCAACCTGCCACCAGTCCCAGCAGGGTTTCTATCTCTAAAGCCCTTTACCGCCTCTCTCGAAACATTCGTCGCTCCCCAAAAGTTAACCTCGAAGATTTTGCGAGCCAATTCATCTTGGTCTTCACTTTCTACCTCGGCAACTGCGCCTAGACCAGCATTGTTGAGAACAACATCCACCCGTCCAAATTTATCGTATGCCGCATTGAATAACGCTGTGATATCACTCTTCGTAGTGACATCGCACTGGACGACAAGAAGCCTATCGCTGGCGTATTTCGTGACGAGGTCATCGAGCGAAGTGGGGGCTCGAACGGTTGCGACGACGATATCACCATCGGCCAAGACTTCTTCAGTCGCTCTTCGTCCGAAGCCAGAGGAAGCTCCTGTAACTGTAGATAAAGGTCAACATGATGAATTTCGAGGGTATTGGTTTGAAGTTCACTTACTCAACCAAACTCGAGGCATTGTGTATCTTGGTATTATGAGCCATTGAAGAGGTTCTATTCCCCTCCTTTAATACTCTGCTGCTCTCTTGGCGGATCACACATCCAAATCCACCGTCAAAACAACCAAGGCATAGTAGAGGCTCCGTTCTCGGCACTAAGCTGAACGCTTAGTCGCGTCCGGTGTCATGTCGATGAGTAATTGCGTTGGAAGTTTGTCAGCCCTCGAGCATGCCATTCAAGCTCTTCCCAGAATGTGAGTGCTGTGAGAAGGGTATCATCCGATTCATAAGTTTACAACCAGGATAATTTGAGGTCGGGGTCAATGTAGGCGACATTCGTCAGCGTGTACTTACTTGTCGTCGGAGCCCGTGCCAGGCCGAAACGCTGGGGTTCAGCCTCAAAGATAGCGGTACCAGAGCGAAGGAAGAAATTGCACGAATTGCCAAGCTGAGCCAGGCGATGTTGTCGAAGCGGGCGCTCAAGCGCCCTGTTGTTCCACTTTCTTCGATAAAACCCTTACCCACGATGAGAGCGAACGCCAGCACCGTTCTCGAAGGGCCAAACGTCGTCCTCGTACCGTACGAAAGGCATCACGTTCCAGTGCGTGTGCAGCAATTCACTCCTCAAATCGTACCAAGACTACCTTAGAAATATCATGAATGGATGCAAAGCGCAGAACTTCGAGAGCTGACCGCAAGCGAACCGCTCTCACTCAACGAAGAGTATGAGATGCAAAGTTCGTGTATCAATTATGCTTTTTTCCCTGTATGTCTGATGCATTTCTAGGGAAATGGCGAGAAGATGAAGACAAACTGACCTTCATCATACTCGCGCGGCCACCTTCTGTCAGCACTGGGCTCACCACTCAGGATCCAGTATTATATACGATGACCATGATTGGAGACGTGAATCTCTTTCTCAAGGGTGCACAGAGTTCCGATGGAACGCAGAATGATGAGGAAGATTCTTTCGAAGCGGAGGTTGAGATTATGATCGCAGGTGAGCATCACTCTGCCAATCGTGCTCTTTGTTGTCGTTAAAAAAACTAGAACAAGACTTTCGACGCAAGGGACTCGCATTGGAAACCCTTCAGCTGATGCTTGGTTATGCGACTGGCTCTAGTACCGGCACTTTCCCCCCTCCGTCTTCGTCTACTTTGACATCAGGTCAGACACCTGCGTGCCTACCACCCCTCCCGGTACCTGCTTCTAGCCTCGTCACCCGCATCTCAGAATTCAACACACCCAGCATCAAACTTTTCGAGAAGCTGGGATTCGCCGTCACGAAGCACGTAGCAGTTTTCCAGGAAGTGGAAATGCATTATCAAGGCCAGGCTGTAGAGGAGTCGACTTTGTAGCCTGTGTATTACCGCCCGCGCAGGCTCACTAACACTCCTTATGGAACACTGCTTGTACTTCAGGGCGACAACATCCATACACCCAAGGCACAGGTGCTTTGTTAGACGCGCACAGCCCCTTACTGCTTAAATATGGGACGGATGTAGATTAGTTCGCCAATCGAATCCACCAGCACAATGTCGACCTCCTCTCTACACGAGCAAAATGTTGTCTACTCTCAGCCAAAGATAAAAACCCAATACTCCCTCCTTGCAACAGCCATCGTCGATGCGCTCGGTGCGCCACCCGAGTTCCATACGCGCTTCACGTTCCCTTTGGTCGACGAGATGACGGAGAATCTCAACTTCACGAAGAAAAACGGCGACCGACTCGAAAAAGGTGTCTGGACGGACGATACCAGCATGACTTTATGCTTAGCCAACTCGATCGTTTCCTATCCGAGCAAGGATGGCTTCAACGAAGCTGATCAACTTGAGAGGTATGCTCGATGGGCGCAGAACGGCGAACTCAGCGCGGTGGATGAGTGCTTTGATATCGGGAACACGATCGCACGTGCCGTGAACATCTGGGCCACCATCACCGCGAACAACGCTACGACCACGCCGTCCGATCCCAAGTTCGACAAGAGGCGACAAGCTGCTGTGAAGGAGGTGGCGAAGTCGCTGAGCAAACCCGTCTTCAGCGGCAATGGATCATTGATGCGCGTCCTACCCATCGGGCTTGCGTATTACCCCTTGCCGGACGATCAGATCGCGCAATTCGCGAGGAGAAGTAGCTTGCCTACCCATCCAAATCAAATGTGTCAGGAGGCTTGCGAGGTTTGGACAGGCGCCATTGTTCGCGTTATCAGAGCGGCCGCCTCTTCCACGAAACTCACAAAGTTGGATTTGCTGCAATACTTTGCCAACTTTCAATACACCCAGGATGGCTTGCAGAATGAGTTGACGATACCATCTCAGGCTCCACCCCCTCCCACATCCCCATCCCAGCTTGAAGAGTACTATTGGTCATACCATCCGCTTCTTCTGAAGATCAAGAATTCGCCGAAGCAATTGGTTCCTGGGTCGGAGACTTTGGCGCTACCGTCCCCGGAGACCCTCTCTTCATCTGGATACGTGCTAAACACCCTCGTTTGCGCGTTGTACTGCTTCTTAGCCACCAAGACGTTCGAAGAAGGGGCGATCATGGTGGTCAATATGGGCTCCGATGCCGATACTGTTGGCGCTGTCTATGGTGGATTAGCTGGGTGCTGGTACGCGTCGTCAGAGGATCGTGATGGCTTATTTT
Source organism: Pleurotus djamor (assembly GCA_029747585.1). NCBI lineage: Eukaryota > Fungi > Basidiomycota > Agaricomycetes > Agaricales > Pleurotaceae > Pleurotus > Pleurotus djamor. Next base: position 40,838 of record JAPEVF010000148.1, on the reverse strand, counting down.
GGTCGGACCGGGTACGAAGGTGGGAGAGCACGGTGGTGAAGAAGGATCTCATTCGCGGGATCGCAGATGAGTTGATCAAACTCTCGGAAAGGCTCAAGCAATCATAATGCATCAATCAATAACATCGTCGTCGTCAAAGTTGTCGTTACGTGGAGCAATGAAACCATTTTGTCCGCATTTTGATGTCCTGATTGATTAAGTCCACTACACAGGCAACAAATGGGAGGCGCGAGCCTTCGATGGTTTGGTCCCTTCCTATCTTCGAGTGGCATCTCGGCCAGATGTCTTAGTTTCGATCCTGACCGCCTTGGCTGGAACCCGCAGCCTCTCTATCGACGCTTTGATAGTGTCCTGAGCAGGTTTTGGGCAAGGATTATACCCTTGTGGTCCCTTATAACTATCTTAGTGAGGAAATCAACTAGTCCTATTCGCGTCACCCGGGTTCGGGTACGATAATGGACATTCCTCCGGTCGTCGTCTCATCACGCTTTCCCTCAAGATTGTTCCCAGCAGCATTACCAATGGACAAGGACAGCCTAGCACTACGACGCCAGAGCATATGTCGATTTGCATGGCTGACATCCGCTCCTTGACTGACCTCGTTCAATGGTATGCGAGGATGCAAGGATATGCTATCTGACATCTGGTCAGGAAGGGAAATACCAGGCTGGTCGCTCCACAAGCTATGTGCCTGCATGGGCTGTTCATTTACTATATGTAATTCCGGTCATGGAGTGATGGATCTTCAGTTACTACGTATAAATTCGAGTGAAACACGAGATGGGCTCGTGCCTCGTCCGTCCATTATGTACCTCCCCAACCTTATCAAGGACGCGGTTGTGGTCGCCACCGTGTTGGCTTTCCACTGGACGGCAACACCACCAAACCCCTCGGTCGCAAAGGAAGAGCATCAGAGACAAGGTCTCTTCGAACGCACAATCAGATATCGAGTAGTCATTGATAAGGTGAATAACCTGCTTACCCTGATGCTAGACGACTTATTAGCTGTCTGGTTATATAGACCCTCTTGTGGGGTGTCGCGTTGATGGAAATTGGTTCTTCGTTTTACAAAACATCGACTGGCGATCAAACCCACACCATCAGCATTTTACCACCAGTCTTGGTCTTTGGCGCGTTGTTGTGCATCTTGGGCAGTTTGCTGCGTGTTTGGTGTTTCAAGGCATTGGGGAAGATGTTCGATTTCCAATTTCGAATCCACCCCGACCACCAACTCATCACCACTGGGCCCTACAGCTACGTTCGTCACCCGTCGTATACAGGTGGCTTTGCGATGATTATCGGTGCCACGATGGTCGCTTTTGCTCCGGGTTCTTGGATGAGGGAGTTCGGGCTGTCATATACAGCAACCACCATCGCTGGGATATATTGGTGCATTGAAGCAGTTCTTATGATCACAATGATTTCAAGACGGATGCATGCGGAGGACGAAGGTCTCGAGCAAAATTTCGGCAATGAATGGGACAAATTTGCTGCTAGAGTGCCCTATCGCCTCATACCTAGTATATATTAAGTCGATTTGTAGTGGTCAATCGTTGAGAAATTGATCCAAGGATACAAAGGCCACGCGCACTAGCCTGAGCTATGGTGCCTATAATCGTGCTCTGAACGGGAAGGACTTGTCGAAAGGAAGGTGTGCTCCCCAAGTATAGAACAAACTTGGAGATGCAGGTGAAACGCCGGCAATAGATAAAAACGGTGATATCGTGGTGCACGAAGCAACGCTGGATACCGTAGTCATATAGAAGGGGACCCTAGGGAGTTAATGACGACGTGAAGCGACGCCGGAGATGAGAAGGACATATCGTTTCGTATCTTCTCTCAAGGAGATGGGTTCAGAATTCAGTTCACGGGGCCGCTATCGTTAATGTCATCTCCGAATGGTCATATCCACGGTGCAAATCATCCATAGATCCATGCTCCACCAGAATATCGAAAACGTGTACATGAAGAGGGAAGAAGGACGCAAACGAGTTGTATTGGGGTACTGAGGAAAATTGAACAGTCAATTGTTTGTAGTCAAGCCAGAGAATGAGAGATTAGTGTGTAGCTGAAGCCCTCCCTTGAGGGAGGAGATCCACGGATAGCAATACGGAGCTGAGAGACAGAAAATCTGGTCCCTGAGTGGGACATGGCGAGTAAGTAGAAAGACAATAGAAAGACTGAGATTGCGCGGCGCCGGAAGAACGCGACCGATATTCAAGGCATAGTATATGAGGCGGATTTGAAGTACGCATACTGAACATGAACACATGAAGAGCGCCGGAATTTCATAACGATTGACAGTAAGCAGCATCGGTGGGGGGCATAGCCTGCCATAGCAAGAGACGATCGCAAGACGATCGAAGATGTAACTGGATTTTAGGCGCTCAGGAATAATGGCTCCGGACTTAGCCGGTTCCACTTGAAATTTGAATCGACGTTAGTTTTTTCCTGTTCTTAACTACTCGCTTCGACACGACATTCATCGATCATCCCACCAAACATGATGGACTTTTTACACCTAGATTCTGGTGCTAGCACGTTTCTTCGACAATATCTTTCAACTTGACTCGGACTCCACCACACTGTGATCTGATCTAAGGTGCATAACAGTCATACGGAGCAAGTCGCTGTTTGTCGCTAAGCAAAGTCAAGCCGTACCTCCTGCGTCACACTCACCTGGCACCTGGCACCTTCTTAATCTATCTCTTTATGTTCTCTTCTCTCTAAGGTTCCCTGGAGCTACCTCCTAGACGAAGCCGAGGTCCGCAGTGTCAGCCTTATAAATCGATTGCGACCCTCTCCTCATTGCCTCATTGACAGTCGCACCTTCCTCTCTTCCTCTCTTTGGTGCTGCGCACACTTTATCTCGCTTCTCAACTCTCTTTTGCCTCTATATCCAACACTCTCACCCCATTGATCTAATCTGATCATAAACCATGCAATTCCTCGCTCTTACCGCCATCCTTGCCCTGACTCTCTGCGTCAGTGCTCAGGGTGCTGGTCCCAGCGGATTTGTCGCTCGAAGCTTTGTCGGTACTATCGCTTTGTCTCATTGTATTGGTACAATTCGTCTAACCCACTGTTCTCCTTCAGGTGCTCCTTCCACTGGTGGAAACGGTGCCGAAAACGCAGAGGCTGAGCTCGACCTCACACAGGATATGAACCTCATTTCTCGCCGCCACGCCTCTCCAGACCCTCTATCCATTGCAGAAGCTGCAGCCAGCGCTACCAAGGGCACCGTTCATGGTCCAGGTGCTCGCCGTCGTCCCTCACCAGCCTCTCTACCACACGCCAAAGCTGCCGGTGGATCCGGACAGCCCCTTCCTGGAGTTATCCCTCGCCATGCCGCACGTGCTGATGAAGGCGATACTGATGAACCTTCCGTTGGCGCAGCGGAACGCGAACTTACCCAAGATGTAGACCGTATCTCTCGCCGTCGCGCTTCCCCAGCCCCTAATTCCATTGCCGACGCTGCCGCCAGCGCAACCAAAGGCACGAAGGCCTCAGGTCACGCTCGTCGTGTCATCGCTGCGCGTGCCTTTGACCACGAAATCCCTGCTGATGGACGTTCCATCGAGGAAAGCGTCGTTGAGCGCGTGAGACGCTCGCGTATCTATGGTCGTCGTGCTTTGTAGAAGGTTCACTTTATCTCAGTATTTTGTGTGTAGTCCTAGTACTGGACAATATCTTTAACGTCCAATATATGACATTAATGTACTTGCTACAAGACTTGCACCAAGAGTCGATCGGACGCAACCGGCCCGTTCGGTCCGTGTCAAGTTCCAAATCCAACTCAAACCACCAAGACTCCAACACCGACTCAGCATACATCCTAGTCACCGGCACCCTTCACCAATCCAACAGAGTTCGGCAGCTTGAATGGGTCCTTCTAGCGAACTGAACTCATTATAACCTTGAATAGAGACTAAAATCGTTTGTCTTCGTATGCGGTGATTTGACGGTCCTCGACTCCTCGTCAGCACGAAGCTGGTCCTCGCTTTCAATGTCGAGGTATGTTTCACACTATAAGGCTCTAATACCTCTATAATCGATTTCTCAATAGGCCCCACTCACAGATCACATTGTCCGGGCCTAGTTGCAGGACCGAGGGATACTTATGATGGTCCACTGGCCATCGCCTACTCCGTGTCAAGCCTTCTCGCCGGACACCCTTCCGCTCGACTAACCGCGTGAAGCAGTTCGGTGGATGATCGACCCCAACAAACTCGATTCGCCGCGCTTGTGGTTGCCCCTTCGGTCCTGAGGCCTGATGCCCTCCTAGCTAGTCGTGAGACTCAGTATGGGCTGAAGAGGCATAATGGATGGTCGAAAAATAAGGAGCTCGAGCAGTTGGCTATGACATAAGGCTTGCAATAACCCCGTCGATGGATGTACATGAACGGGTACGTGGTGGAGAGATACCAGGTTCGCAGAACTTCGCACGATCAACTTCTGTCATATCTTACCCAGGATTCTACCTGTAGAGCTTCGACCGACGAAAATCTATAGCCGACTTAACAGCATAGAGGTTGATGTCTGTTTCGAGAGTCAACGCTACCTTTTCGGCCGTATTAGAGCCCTCGTCCTTCCCGACCGATGTACGACCACCAATAAATATGAGCCAATCCTCAGGGTAAATCACTCCACAAGGCCTCGCTATCGCCAGTACCATGTCTAGCCTTCACGACAAACTGCTTAGTGAACAAACGGACGGTGCCGGTGGCGTCATTGAACTTGCCGAACACGCAATATCGTGAGTTTCCCTGTTCGTCTCCCAACGCGCACTACGGGCACCATGAAGCGTCATCTGATGCGTGCTGAGTCTCTCAGGCATGGAAGATAACAGCTATCCTCATATGTCGTCCTATGAGCACATCTCACTTCCCTATGGCATGCTTCTCTACCAGGCACATATGACAGGGGGCGAATACCATTCAGCCTATTTAACATGGGTGGACTGGTGGCGAGATAACCCACCTCCAGTAGGCCAATCGACTTCGAACAACACCCACCTAACTTATCTTTATCCTTATCGAAATGGCACCCTCCGTCGCAGACAAGACTCCGGTAGACGCGGTTCAAGACAAGATCGCGGCCATTAAGGCCACGGTCGTCAATGGCGTACGTTGTCTGCTACATAAAGATTGTGATCAAAGTCTAACATCTCCTTGCAGAATGGGGCATCATACCCTTTCTATTTGCCTTACTTTGACGTCAACGAGAAGTTCCCTCCTACCGAGATCTTCGGTACGCGTCTCTTCGCAATGGAATGTCCTATTACTGACGTTCTACAATGTAGATTTTACCGACCCTGGCACCCGTGCCGACCCTAAGAAACCCCATCTCCTCGGACCCAACGTCATCACCAAAGATGTTTCCCCATACCTTGGAACCGAAATTGAAGGCGTCCAAATCTCTCAGCTCAGCAAAGAGGGATTGGACGAACTTGCGCTTTTGGCGGCTGAAAGGAAGGTTTTGTTGTTCAGGGATCAGGACTTCAAGGACCTCGGCGCTGACAAACAAATCGCGATTGCGAGGTTCGTAGTTCAAGCTGCATTAGTTGCGAAGACTCGAATATTCACCTCCCTCTTCTAGGCACTTCGGTCCCATCCAGAGGCACCCTACCTCAGGGAACGTCAAAGGTTATCCCGAATTCCATGTTGGTGGGTACCTTATTCTCTTCCTGTTGTTCATATCTTTACTCTACACACAGTGTATCGGGATGCGGACCGTGATGTCTTCAGAGAGTACATTGGAGGAGACCGGGCCAACCACACGAGCTGGCACTCCGATGTCGTATGTCTTTTCCCTCCACCCATTCCGTGCAGCTCTTGTTGATCTTCGCTCTTCGCTTCGTCTAGTCGTACGAGAAGCAAACTCCCGGAACGACGTTCTTCTTCATTCTCGATCAGGTTAGTCCATGAGTCCTGAATCATGCTTATCAAATGCTGATACCATAAATCAGCCCGAGACTGGTGGCGACACGCTTTTCCTCTCTCAGGTCGAGGCTTACAACCGCCTTTCCCCCGAATTCAAGAAACGTTTGGAAGGTCTTCGAGCGGTCCACTCAGCTGTTCCCCAGGCAGAGTTCTCTCGCCAGAGGGGCGGTCCCGTTCGCAGAGAGCCTATCGAAACCGAGGTTTGTCTTACCAATCTAAATGTTCACCTCCGAGAATCTTACCCCGATTTCAATCTTAGCATCCTCTTGTTCGTCAACACCCCGTCACCGGCGAGAAGGCTCTCTACGTCAATCAAGGTTTCACGAAGCGCATCGTAGGATACAAAGTCGAGGAGTCCGAATACCTTCTCAAGTTCTTGTTCGACCACATCTCGAAAGGTGCCGACTTCCAGATCCGCGCTACCTACAAGCCAGGAACCGTTGTAGTTTGGGTAAGTCCGCAACATCTTCTAAGCTGTAGTCCAATCTCATTGGCGTACCCACAGGATAACCGTGTAACTGCCCACTCCGCTGTCGGTGACTTTGAGAAGGCCATTCGTAGGCACGCAGTGCGCCTTACCCCTCAAGCTGAAGTCCCAATCCCCGCTTGAGTTGAGGAAGCCGGCAAAAACATGAGCGGGGAATCTAAACTTCGTTCACTGGGATAATTATTACAATGTACAAAACAAAACGTTTGTGAAATAAATATCTTTGCGACAGCATACTATGCATGGCATTATCTGGCGGATTCGTCTTTATTTTCGCCTATGTCCTCGTGCCAATCCTATATAAATCAGACAATGAGTATCGACGCATTAACGCTTGGTCAAGCAACGTGCCTCGGGTCTTTCGTCGATGAATTTCTTCATCAATGCCTTGCATTCAGCATCGTCAACAACGATCACTTCGACCCCTTGGTTTCGGAGAAGATCCTCACCACCAACGAAGTTTGAGTTCTCGCCGATCACGACTCTAGGAATTTTGTAGAGAAGGATCGCGCCCGTGCACATGCTACACGGACTACGCTTCGTAGGTATTCACGTTGGTCATGTTTAAAGGCAGGTAGCTTCACCTCAGCGTAGTATACTATCACAGACAATCCAATCAAAAGTGGATCGGGGTAGATGGGTGGGACATACCATTGTACACTCCCTGTAGACGTTTGCTGGCAGTCGGCCTGCATTCTCCAGTGCGGATGTCTCTCCATGTAACGTCGCGGAAGATCTCTGAATCCTCAGGTTGCGGCCTACTCCCAGAACTTGGAATTCGCCATTTGCGGTGATCCTGACCAAGGCTGCACCGATCGGTATGCCACCCTCATCATAGCCCCCCGACGCTTCCTTGAAGGCCAACTTCAGAGCGTATTTGTCTACCTTTTCCAGCTTGGAATGCTGAGAGGCTTCCATAATGTGATTCTTGAAGCTTGAATGTTAGAGTAAGTAGTGGAATCCCCGGATGTTATGATTTGGTTATGATTTCGGTCCTCAGGCCCAGGCCTCAGGCCTCAGATTTTGAAGTCGGGTTGTCGCGAAGTTGGTATAGTGACTGAGCGGCCTTTCAATCATAGCTTCTGTGGCTCAGTTGGCTAGAGCGTTGGTCTCATACTTCAGTATGATCGTAGTCTTCTGCGAGCAATCCAAAGGTCGCAAGTTCGAGCCTTGCCAGGAGCACTTTTTGGCGATACCAAAACTTATATTTTGACCGTCGTTTCGTCGTCATCAAATGGCCCAAATCTATGAGAATCGGGGAAAGGTCACCCAATTCCGAAGACTCTCGATTCATCCAGTTCGGTACGCACTTCCCTCTTGCAACAAAATGTAATTCCTTCCTTACACATCTACACCTCAGCTGTGTCCATAAATTTGGAAAGAAGCTGGACGCGGGATCAATCAAAAAAGAGAGCCATCACCATTTTCGACGCGCGATTACTTTTGGCGGCCACGAGTATCAGGCGTGGAGGTTGTCATAGTCAGGCGGAGAGACGATGTGCGGGAGCGAGGAGGAAGAGAGGGAGACGTTACTTGGAGAACAAGAGAACGTCTGATGGGACACGGCGATAGAAGTTACACAAGACAGATCCAGGGGGCAGTACTCGCGACATGCCTGAAGCCTAGGAGGGTACTCTCCAGTAGGTAGGTGATTCTATGGGGGGCTCTGAGGATCATTGAACTTGAACTCGAGGAAATATAAATACTCTATTCATAATAAACACGATGCAATAAATTGCCCTTCAGTAACAGTACTATTTTAGACACAGTTCAGCAGAGGATCGCGTCGCATATCTGCGTGATCACTTAGATACAGATTGATGATGCCAAGAGACCTCAATAAAAGTAGGGACCGTAGTCATCGTAGAGGTCACCTGAAGCAAAGTCGTCAAAACCATCAATGTTATAGCCATAGCCATCCTCGTCCTCATCTTCATTTTCTTCAATCTCGTGCCCATCCCATTCAACGGAGTCGACGTAATCTCCCAGGCCCGTAACGACATCCTCGGAGATTTCGCAGCCTTCAATGACGAGAGAATCCAAAAGGAAGCCATTGGTTTTTCGTTCTTGAAGGAAGCTGACCAGCGTGTCACAAAAAANCGTTATCCCTGGAATAATAAGAGTCATTGAAAGTACAATCTTCCATTACAAGGGTTTCCAATGCGGGGAGTGTTTGTTGTTGAGTGCTGGGGCCTTTCAGGAAGCTCTGAAGCAGACTTGTGGTGCAAGTGGTTAAGTGGAGGGTCTTGACGTGTTTCAGCGAGGAGGGCAGTCCTTGCAAGTATTGGAGATCGTGATTAAGTAAACACTCAAGGAGAAGGGTCTCGCTTTGTTGCATAGGCAGGACCTGAAGAATTTGGGCGTAAATGGAATTGTTATTTCCTTTCGGGACGGGGAGAACAATGCGAAAATCAGGATCCAGGGGAGAATGAGAGTCGGTTGGAAAGAATTTGATCTCGATGTTTGTGAGGGGGAAAGTCATTGTTATATGAGCGGCTGGGATGAGAGGAGCGTCAGGTCCAACGGGATAACGTGAGCAAGCGGATCGAAGACCAGAAAAGGTGGGATCTGGGTGGGCTTCAATGGTTTCTATAGTGTGGTTGAGACGAACGGCATCGGGAAACTCCACCAAATTATAAAACTGAAACCCAATCAAATCGACGGATCTGAGGGCGAGATGGTTCAACCTAGGCAGTGAAACTTGCATAGAAAGCGTCAAGTCGCTCGGTATCTTGTTTGATAGCGTGGAGACCTCAAGATACTCCAGAGCGGGCGTGGACCGCAAGAGCCGAACGAGCTCAGAAATGTGGGTATGGATATTGGACTCCATCCGCGTAAAGACAAACTTGGTGAGGCGAGGCAGGGCTGAGAGGTGACGAGGGAATGGTATGTTTCGGAGCTCTATTTCGCGCAAGGACGGCATATCGCGCCATATTGTAGGAGTGTTACTTGGTGGATCCAACATGGGTTCCAGCGAGGCAAGGCAAATCTTCTCGAGCACGGGGGCCATCGTAGACAATGCTGTGACAGGGAGTACGTGTCCCAGAATTTCATCATTTTTGAACGTCATTTTCAAGTCCGAGAGGCGTGAACTCTGAGACAAAGCGGTTTTTATTGTACTGAGCAATGGTGTAGAGTCGCTCGTGGATGATGACAAGTTGATATTGATCTGGAGGGGAGCCGATTTAGAACGCTCAAGCCATTCCGCCGCATGCAAGGGATACTTGAAATCAATGGTTGCCCATAGACGAGGAGTTTGGAGAGCAATCTCTCTCCAACGGTGGCTAACAGAGGCTAACTGGAGCCACCCCGAACCCATTTCCGCAGAATCGTCCGAGTTACGCAGAAATGGATATTCATAGTTCCTCCGAGTTTGCGATTTTACCAGGAGAAAAATCCGCGAAAGAATCTCTGGAGGAAGCTTGGCCGTAGGGGAGTGGTGATTGAGGTCCCTCTTTAGAGAGATTATTTGGTCTTCGAGTTTCGAGATTTTTTCAAAAATAAGCTGCCTAGCGTCCTCCTGGCTCATGGTGGTCATTGCGAAAGAAGATATTCTCGAAGTCATGAGACAGGGTCGAGAGGCAACGGATTCGGACGTTGCCGAAGGAGGTATGTAGGGGTCAGTACACCTGGTACCAGCCTCATGATCACTAGTCAGTACATCCTTCAGTGCGCACTCTTTAGAATGACTGGGTAGAAACTTATATATAAAATAAATATATACAATAAATACACGAGTCCTACCTGTAAGGAAAGTAGAAATAACCAGGATCATCTTCACCATCGTAGGGGTTCTGGTAGTCGTCATAATCGTCATCGCCATATAAGTCGTAGTAGTCTTCGTCCTCGTGCGGAAGCTTTTCAATTTCGTAGTCATCCCATTCCAGCGAGTCGACATGATTCTCAAGGTCCTCGACGACAGCACGAGAGATGTCACATCCTTGGATGATGAGAGCGTCCAAGGGGGCATCTTCGGCATTTCGCTCTTCAAGGACGTTCACCATTGCGGCATAGAAATGGTCGTCTCTGACGGACCATGCGTGGTTGAAAGCACAGCGATTCATCACAAGATTTTTCAGTGCGGGCATTGGCAGATCGTCGGTGTTGGGAGCCTTCAACAGGTTTTGAAGTAGACTTGCTGTGCAAGCGGTTAGGTGAAGAGTTTGAAGATGTGTCAGCGAGGGGAAGACCCTTTGTAAATATTGGGTGCTATGATGGCCGAAACGCTCGAGTAGAAGAGTCTCGGTTTGCTGTAGAGGGAGTGCCTGAAGAATCTGGGCGTAGACAGTATCGTGGTTGTTGACTTCAGCAGGGCTAGGAAGAACGATACGAAAATTGGCGTCATGAGCGAAATAGGAATTGGTAGGGGATAACTGGATTTCGATGCTTTCGTCGAGGTCGACGGACAACTGAGTTTTCCGGATCAGGGGAGCGCCGGGTCCAATGGGGAAACGGGAACAAGCCGACTGAAGACCAGGAAAGCTGAAATCGGGTTGGGCTTCGATGTTCAATATGGTGTGGCTGATACGTGCCGTGTCGGGGAGCTCCACCCAATCATACAATCTCAGCCCAACTAAATCATCGGATTTGACGCGGAGGGCGTTCAGCTTGGGAAGTGAGACTCGCATAGAGGGTTGCAAGTCGTTGGGTGATTTATTTGATAGGGAGAAAACCTCGAGGTACACGAGAGCGGGCGTGGATCCCAACAGCCTGACCAACCAAGAAATATCGGCGCCTCTCATTGCGTTTGAGCCGGTGAAGACGAATGTAGTGAGGCGAGGAAGGATTAAGAGGTTACACGGGATTAATGTGCCATACAATTTTATAGCACGCAAGGAGGGCATGTCGTGCCATATTTGAGGAACATTGGAAGACGTGTCTTGTCTGTCTCTACCTACCCAACTTAGTTGTAGCTTCTCGAGGGCGGGGGCTGAGGTGGATATGGTCGTGTCTGGTAGCACATGAAGCAGGGATTCGATATTTTCGTATGTGAGATGTAGGTCCAGAAGGCGTGTGCCGATGGACAAAGCGGACTTGACGATACTGAGTGTTGGGCTGCTCAGGGACGACGGCAACCGGGCATCGAGCTGAAGAGGGGCTGACTTGGAGCGCGCGAGCCATTCTGCCGCATGTAGAGGAAAATCAAGGGTGATTTTTGCCCAGAGGCGAGGCGTCTGGAGAGCCACCTCCCTCCAACGGTGGCTAACAGCAGCGACCTGTATCCAACCTGGACCCATTTCCGCAGAGCGACCGTTGAACAGTTCTCCCCGAGTTTGCGATTTTACTATAAGAAAAATACGAGAAAGGACCTCTGGTGGAAGTCTACCCGTGGGGGAGTTGCGATTGAGCTCTCTCTTCACGGAGATCATTTTATCTTCGAGTTTAGACAAAATGATGTTCCTGATAGTGTCCTCCTGAAAAATGGGGTCATCGCAGTGATGTTAATGAGTGCTGAACTTGGAGAAAAGGCAGAGAAGTAAAGCACACCGACCTGAGGCCAACAAAATTTCGAGTAATCGATGTCGAGTTCGCGTTTGCGTTGTACGAAGAAGAACCTCAAGAGTATTTTCGTTGGCTCGGATGACGCCGAGGAGATGATAGGGGGTCATGCATCTGAGCAGGGGAAAAACTCTGCATGTCGTCACTAGCTTTCATGGACCGGAATCATCAAACTGATATAACCTTTTCGATACTCCTTACAACACAACCAGTTCAGATCCGTACATAAGGGCTTCGGATATAGATGAAACTGGACTCATGCTCGTGATCGCCTGCGTCCTGTCGGTCCCTATCTTCTTCTAGAGGAGGAGCGATTTCGACGTTGTCGCATTCGACGTCGATATGCTCTTGAAGATCTTCTATCACCTCGCTCGAGACATCACATTTCAATATAACGAGACGATTGAGGGGTAAGTGGTGTTCCTCTCGCTCGTCAATGAATCGGATGAGCGCATCACAGAAGTGAGGGAGATTGAGGACACAGCCGACTAATGTGAGGGTTTCCAGTAGAGGCATCGGAATTTCGGTGGTTTCGGGAGCCTTGAGCATGTGCTGAAGCACTAGTTCCCCGCATGCTGATAGCTCAAGGGAAGTGAGATGCGTCAGTGAGGTGAACAATGGCTTCCAGTCATCATTGAACCCTGCGTGCCCCAGGTGCTCAAGTACGAGGGTGTCTGCGTGTTGAAAGGGAAGCGAGAAAAGAAGTTGGAGGGCGATGTCGTTACTAGTAAGAGGTAGAACGAGATGAAGATCTGGATGATCAGCGTTGGAAGGGAACAGCTGTACTTGGATGCTCCCATCAACCAGGCTAGAGACCCGGATTTCGTGGATGAGCGGAGCGTTGGGGTCGACTGAAATTCGTGAACAAGCCATTTGAAGACAGGCCACGCTATTAGGAAGATCTGGCTGCGCTTCAATGGAGTCGACCCGATGACTGACGTGTGTGGTCCCAGGGAAGTCGATCCAGTGGTAAACTTCCAAGCCGACGAGGTTGGTAGATTTGAGTCGGAGTGATGTTAATCTGGGCAGTGAGACTCGCATGGATGGCGTTAGATCGGAAGGAACTTGTCTTGAAAGGCTGTACACTTCGAGAACCTCGAGAGCGGGGGTAGAATTGAGTAGGCACACCAACCATGAAATGGGGGCGTTGTACTTCCACGATGAGCTGGAGAAGATAAGCTCGGTGAGGCAGGGAAGGGGGTGGATCCGCTGACTTGGTACGCGGACGTCGTAAAGGTGGAGGGTGCACAGCAAGGGCATGTCGTGCCAAACCGGAAGAATTTTCGATGAGATACTATTTTGGTCCAGCAAGGCCAGGCGCATCCTCTCAAGGGAAGGGGCAGCCGTTGAAGAAATCGCAGGTGGTAGCACGTCAGATGCGTAAAATGTATCGTCAAAGGCAAGATTCAAGGCCGATATTCTGGTGCTATCGGATAAGGCTGTCTTTAGGGTACTCTTTGAAGTTTGGCTGCTCAACGGCAACCTCGCGTTAATCTCAAGAGGAGCGAGCTTGGACCGTGCAAGCCATTCCTCCGCATGCTTGGGAAACTTGAAGTCGATTGTGTTCCACAGTCGCGGGGATTGGAGTGCAGCGTTTCTCCAATGCTGGCAAACAGCGCTCAGACTTGTCCACCCTGGCACCAGACCTGAGCATTCGAAGTAATGAGAGGTCTCTTGGAGCTCCCCCTTGACAAAGTAGAATATCTGTGAGAGAATTTCTGGAGGAAGCACAGTGACTGGATCATTGTGAGGTGGGTTCGACGAGGCGAGAGGTGAGTCAAGTTGGGAAACCAGTTCAAAAGAAGGAGTAGTAGGTGGATCATTTAACAGGTCCATCGTCGACATCATCGTGTCGCTGGTATTGAACGTCGAGGAAAAACCTGCACAGCGGCCAGATTAATAGGGGCTCACAGGAGTTCGCTAGCACGTGACCACGCCTCTGGGCCACTGCGTAACTTCGGCGCAACTTCATTTCTTCTCCTCGTACCGTTTACTTTCCGCCGACTATGCTAATATGACGGCTGAGCCCCTCGAACAAGTCAAACTTCTCACTGCACTGCGAAGCGGAGACCCCGCCCTTATACACCCTTTCCTTTCTGAAATATCGCGAGACTCCAAGGAATCGCACACCAACGCTGACCTGAATGCTGGAGCGGCTGCATTGCATCTGGCTATTCGATGCGCATCCGTGGACACCATTGCAATACTTTTGGCCCACAGAGCCATCGATCCTAATGGCGTTCATCCCCCGGGCTCTGGGACGAGTCCATTACATCTTGCTGCATCTCTAGGCCGAGGTGATGTGGTGAGGTTGTTACTCGACCAAGGGGATATTGATGATACACGGCTCGATGCCTATGGAAGAAACTGTAGAGATCTGGTGAAAGGGAAGGACGTAGCTAAGATTATTGACGGTGAGTTGTAGCACCCCCGTACGGAGGAACTGAACTGACGGTGTTGCAGATTCCAGAGCATTTTTAAATGCATCGTATAGATCGCTACTACGTTCTTACATCCTGTCTGACACCAATGCTCCTGCCCTGGCTTCAACCACCTCCGTCACATCACCTCCCAATTCGAACCCGACTCCCAATGCTCAGCTCGCTTCGTTCCTTTCTTCTCCTCGAGCCCGTCATCCTTATCTTGAGATTAATTACATTGAAGATTCGTCGGGCTTGTCATTGCTGCACGCTGCTGCTTCACGCCATGACATCAGGATGATTGAGCTGGCAATACGATCGGGAGCTGATGTTTTCGTTCGTGACGCGCGTGGCAGAGGTGTTGAGGATGTAGTGAACTCACGGCATAATGTGCATCGCACAGGTCACTCGGGCGACACCCTCAGTAAAGGCAGCAACAAAGAATGGAAGACGGAAGGTGATCGAATCAAAGTTTTCTTGAGACAATGTAAGCTCGGCCATGTCCTCGTACAAACATTTTTTTNGACGTTTTCATTGTTTCCAGTGGCAAATCAAGATGCGACTTTACTGCAATCTACCTCTAGGCTGTCCTCGTCCCTTTCCAAACAACAACTCGATGTTTCCAATCGCGCGTACTCGCGTCCTACCCCGTCCGAGGCACCAGCCTTGAAAGGTTACCTCAACAAATATGCGAACGTAGCGAAGGGCTACAACACGCGATGGTTTGTTCTTCGGGATGGCGTCTTATCTTGTAAGCTTATAAACAGAAACATATTCCCAATTTTAACCATTTTTCACGAAGATTACCGACACCAGGACGATGAAACCATCGCTTCCCGTGGGTCTATATCTATGAAAAACGCGATGTTGAAAGTTTCACCCGGAGACTCTCGGGAGAAGCTTCGCTTCGAGGTTCATTCCAATCCCTCAGGTGGCTATCTCCTTCTCTATTCGTCTGGAAGGTATGGCTGACATGTTTCACTTAGCTGCATCACACTCTGGTACCCCCGCACAGCGATGGTACATGAAGGCTTCTCATCCTGTTGAAGCAGCCCGCTGGGTTCAGGCCCTTTCGCGCACTATTGAATGGTGGCATACTCAAGAACGTGAAGATACCTCAAGCATGAGTGGCATCTCAGCTAGTCCCAGCAGAGTCAATGTCCTCGCCAACGAGGATGCTCGCAGTCGGCATAGTGGCGATAGCGATCGTAGCCGGACAAGCATTCTCCGAAAGAAGGTTGGAGGCTTTGGTGCGAGCAGTCACACGTTGGTGAAGGGGAGCGACAGTGACGGATCATTCGTTGATGTCACTCGTGGTGAGGGAAGCAAACACCTTAGTGTGGCTAGCAACATGAGCTCCAAGTCTGGTGCGAGTAGTACGGATGTCAGCATGAAAGATCGAGAAACGCCAGCAACCCAAGGGGACGAGACGGACGCAGGTTCTTATCGCTCCCACGTCGATGAAAATTCGTCTTACCATCGAAATGACGACGATGACTCAGTTTTAAATGGTGATGATTCCTTCGCAGATGATTCCTCCTCAGGAAACACTGGCCCACGAGGCCCACCCTATGCGGATTCCTTCGATCTTCAAGCAAACACCCTCTCTGCACAAATGGAAATCCTCGTCTCTGCCCTCTCCAAGGTGGCCAATTCGCCCTCAACCTCCTCGGAAATGCCGAAATTTGTGCAGTCTCTAGCGGCCATGCAATCGCTACAAAATGAGTACATCAGCATGGTTCAAGCTCGCGAAGAGTGGTACTCTAGAGAGTTAAAGAAGGAACAGAAGCGTCAGACCGTTTGGGAGGAGAGCTTGAAAGTGGTCGTCAAGGAGGGTGAGGTACTCGAGCAAGAGCTACGCAGACGGGCTCGTCGGAAAGGTGCGGGTGGAGGGAGAGAAAGTAAGATGTTAGAATTCGGGGTCGGCAGTAGCCAGACTGATACCCTCGGTAACTCTACCATCCGGGCGAGGGCGAGCCGACTGTTCGAAAATGTCGGTACAAGTAGCGTCTCTGAGACTGCNNTGGCGGCACTGTCAAAGGCAAGAAAGCGTTCGTGGAACTTCCTCCCACAGATATCCCCCAGGAAGAACAAGAAAGCCCCAAGGCTGGTCCARCTGAACTCACATCCCCACCCCTCACCGAACGAACCACAAGCCCTCGGACGCCAACGGGTAAACTCCCTCTTCCGCGTTCTTTTAGCGGTGGTGCGATCCCCACGCTTGCGTCGTCGCCGTCTGCGCAGAACGAAGATGAGGACGATATGGATACGGATGAAGAAGATGAGTTCTTTGATGCCATCGAAGCCAACGCTATCCCCAACCTCGTCATTCCCGGAGCACTGGCTAGTCCTCCTCCAACACAACAAGTTCTTCTGGCCAATTCGAACGAAGAGAAGACAGATGAGGTTATCGAATCACTAAGACCCATGGCGCAAAATATGGGCTTGACTTTCGATGTCGCACAATATGCCGGATACGCCCACCTGAGGACGCGTTTAGCTTTAGATGCGGACAACCGACCGAGTACAAGTCTATGGAGTGTGTTGAAGCACAGCATTGGGAAGGATTTGACGAAAATAAGCTTTCCGGTCTTCTTCAACGAGCCTACGAGTATGCTGCAGCGGATGGTGAGTATACTTCGTTCGTCATATTAAATATTATTGAACTCAAATCGCCTTCAGGCAGAAGATATGGAATTCTCCGAATGTCGTGAGTCAACTGTTTTTGTGCGTCTGGACTCGCTCAATCTGGCACAATAGTTGATATCGCTGCCGCTGAGACTGACGCACACAAGCGACTGGCGTTTGTTGCCGCATTCGCAATGTCCAACTACTCTTCTACGATCGGTCGAATAGCGAAACCATTCAACCCCATGCTAGTACGTGCCCTTCCTTTACATGCGAGCAAGATTGATTGAGGTTCTACAGAGCGAAACGTTCGAACTTGTTCGACTGGATAAGGAGTACCGTTATGTATCGGAGCAAGTCAGCCACCATCCCCCCATGTCAGCTTGTTGGGCTGAATCTCCAAAGTGGCACTATTTCGGTGAAGTGAGTAAACTGATATCTGCGTCCGTCGTCCATCACCTAATTGCTTTAGGTCGATGCCCAAAATAAATTCATGGGAAAATCTTTCGAGATTCGACCCACCGGTATAGCACACGCAGAGCTTCTCCTTCCCGAATCAWTTGCTCCACATTACCCCAAAGCAAAAGGCAAAGTCGGCGAAGGCAAAGTTGTGGAGCACTACACGTGGAAAAAGGTGACTACCAATGTCTCCGGGTTCATCCTCGGCTCCCCCACGATCGACCATTATGGGGACATGATTGTGAGTTCTCGTCTTCCACTYCKTTGTTGCYTACRGTTYTTACTAACTTAAATCAAATAAGGTTACCAACCATAGAACCGGYGATCAATGCATCCTCACGTTCAAGCCACGAGGTTGGCGTGGAAAGGATGCCTACGAGATAAGYGGACTTGTTCGTGACGCGTCTGGCAACGTCACATATGAGATCGCYGGTCGTTGGAATTCCCAGTTGGTAGCTCGACGTGCTGGYGATGGAAGTGGCTTCCTTAACCCCGATACGTCCGTCAATGATGCASTCTCCCCATCRATCCCCCAKGAGTACATTTTACTCTGGAGGAATTCCGAAAAGCCTACCGCGCCATTCAACCTCACTCCATTCGCCATCACACTGAATGATTGTCCTGATACTCTCCGCCCGTACATTTGTCCCACCGATTGTCGCCTACGGCCSGATCAACGTGCATTCGAGAATGGCAAATACGAACTCGCCAACGACTTGAAGAATCAACAAGAGGAAAAGCAGCGTTCCACACGCCGCGCAAGGGAAGAAGGTCGTCTGCCGCCTCATAAACCCAGATGGTTTACTGCGGAAACAGATGGCGATACTGGGGAACGAGTATGGACTCCTTCTAGAATTGGCGATTCCTTGGAGTATTGGATAGAAAGAGAAAAGGTCTGGAGAGCAGAAGCAAAAATTGGATGGAAGGATGTCGACCCTATTTTCGTTGAAGCAGACCYGTAGCCTTACTTTGTAGAATAACTAGAGGGATTGGGACCTTACATGTATTATCCAACTAANC
>JAPEVF010000148.1:0-12617 GCA_029747585.1 Pleurotus djamor | reverse complement strand
GNGTGCATTCRCTTACCGTGGCATCTAGAAGRTTGAAGCGAACACCACGCATGGGTTCCTCGGCGCAGACRCCTTCCTTGGTAGCCCATTGGAATGCRGTCACACAATGTTCCTTGACTTCGTTCAGGTATTGAACWCCCTTGGTCGCGTCGACGAACAGATTTGGACCYGTCGTGTCTGGGCCAAAGCACCAGATTTTACGTGCTTCRGTGTTRTCCCATCCGTATTCGTCTGCGAGGAYCCGCGCCCGAGCTTTGAAYTCATCCCGACTCTTGAYATTTCCGTCTTCAATCGCCCTAGTAAGCTCCTCGCCTAAGGGCATAGCCTTGACATAAAGACGATTGTGCTTGTTCTGCGACTTYGCGAGGGCGACTATTGAAGATTCGGCCTTGACGGTCTCGCGGTAAGGAACGATGGGATCGGAAATCTTGAGCGRGACACCAGCGTGCTCTTCTTGAAGATCCTGAGCGAGGRATYCGTTAGGTTCGTACAACGACCGCGACGATAGAGCRCGGRATTTGKAAAACRKTACCTTCAGACATATCTCCAAGTGCARYTCTCCRGCACCAGCAACGATATGYTCCCCAGTATCACCAACTGTCCACACTTGAACACAAGGATCTGACTTTGAAAGACGTTTGAGTCCYTCAGCCAGCTTAGGCAAGTCGGAAGGGACCCTGACTTCAACGGCGACTTGAACCACCGGAGAGACAGAGAATTTCATGACCTTCATATTGTGGGCGGTCTCCGATGAGGTCAGGGTACCGCTCTTGAGTAGGAATTGGTCGATACCGGCAAGACCCACGATATTTCCAGCGGGACAGTCCTCTATCGGCTCCGTCGTTCGACCCATCATCAAGATGGTGCGTTGAACGGACTTGATGAAGAGGTCCGTCTTCCTTCCAGGAACGTAATCGGGACCCTGAATACGGATTTTGGGACCAGCGCGAACAGTGCCTGAGAAGACACGTCCGAAGGCGTAGAAGCGTCCCTTTTCAGAGGTAGGAACCATTTTGGAGATGTAGCAAACAAGAGGACCGTTGGCGTCACAGTCGCGAATTCCGATGGCGGACTCGTCGTCCATAGGGCCTTCATAGAGAGTTTCGACGCGATAACGCTGGGCGGTAGCGGGAGAAGGGAGGTTGATGACAATCATCTCGAGTAAAGCATCTCCTGCTGGTAGGAACTTGCGCATGATGGCTTTGAACAGGGGCTTGCCATCAAGGTCTCGTTCGCTGCTCGTGAGTTTGACATCGAGCTTTTCGAGGATAGTGTCGATACCATCTCGGTTGGAGCTGAAGATTGCGTGGAATATTTTGTAGATGGGATCGAGGACAAACATGTTGAATCCGCGCTCGAGAGGCTTCCCATCTTGGTCAACATTCTTCGTCGACCACTTACGAGTGGCCGGGTTGAAGAAGTTCTCGCCCCAAAGTTTGGTCATCATCTTCTCCTTATCCACGCCGAATTTCTTCGCATATCGAGAAGCGAATTGACGGAGAGTAAAGGCCCAACCGTGGAGCCCGGAACCAAAAGCAACAGTGCCTTTGTCGGGGTAAACTTGGGCATCACCTAAGGCGTTGTCGGCATAGGTGGAGATAGTCACGTTTATGGATTCGATAGTCCGTTGGAATGTTTGGTAAAGGGTTTCCTTGTCGACAAAGAGTTCAAGGAGAGCGCGATCGACTTTGTTGATGACGACGACAGGTTTGATGCGTTCGGTAAGGGCCTGACGAAGGACCGTATCGGTCTGAACACAGACCCCTTCGATGCAGTCGACAACAACAAGGGCACCGTCAGTGACACGAAGAGCTGCCGTAACCTCGGACGAAAAGTCGACATGACCGGGGGAATCAATCAGGTTGATCAAGAATCCAGACCCTTTCGGCGCTGGGTAAGCATATGAACGTCTGACGGAGGAATAAGCCCACCTTCGGTTTTTTGCTTGATGGCTGATATGTCCTCCTTGTCTAATTCAAAATACATAGAAATGGCCGTTGATTTGATTGTGATGCCGCGTTCTTGTTCGTCGGGCCTGGTGTCCATGACCTTAGCTTGACCAGCCTGGGCCGAGGCGATGATACCAGCCTTCGAGATCAATGAGTCGGTAAGCGTCGACTTTCCGTGATCAACTAATTGTTGGATTCAAGGTAAGTACGTGGCTCCGCTAGGGGAAGCTTTGGGGCTCACCATGGGCTATGACACTCATATTACGGATGTTGGTCGGACGATCCATAAGAGCGCGGATTTGATCTGACGGAACACATGGGTCCATATTTTCATTGAATCCAAACGATGTTCGTAATGTACCCACCTACGGTGAAGTTCCTAATTCATCGAAAGTCAGGTAAGTATTGGAAGATAGGGGGTGTATGACCTGACTTACACCATGCTAGCGAAATATGGTCAAATTGAAGTCTGCGGCGATTTGTGAGGATATGAAAGGGCAAGATATATTCCAATTGGTGTGGCCTTGAAAGGTTTAGAGTTGAACTTATAAGTAACTTGGTGAAACTTGATTCGGGACCGTGAGTGACGAGGAGGCGAATCTAAATTTAGAAATGCCGCATTTGAGTCATTCATCGCTTCCGGGCCTCGGGAACATAGATCATAGATGACTCACTTGGAAGGCTGATGGAGAGGAAAAGGTGGATACACAAGACAGTGAGATGCCTGAAAACCTAGACAAAGAAAGAACAATGCTCCTTGGACGCGTTGTAAGTAGGAGAGAGGAAGTTTTACTAGTAATACAAACTTGGGGCAGTCGTGACGAGCATTGAGTCAAATATCTCCAACATCAACGCTCGTTTGAGTCGGGAACGGATCAATTACCCATCTGACTCAGAAAATACGGCCTCCCATCTCCTCTTGTTTGGCTGGGCCGCCCATATTTAGTGCACTGCAATCTCGTCTGAAACAACACTAAATCGGCGAAGCCAAGTGAAGCCATCAAAAGCACTTTCCGAGGCTCAACATATGAGTCCGCCCTGAGCCTCCGAGTCCATTAGGATGGTGACAATGCCCAATGAATTTCTCCACTGATTGGCGATCGAGAGTCAACTAACCAAGCTCGGCTGACCAAGTCAATGAAATGATCTATTCGCTGGACTGATATGGTGCATTCGAAGGAGGAGTAATGGTTCAGACTCGAGAGGACAATGGGATAAAGGTTCAAACGTTCAAGGCCAACTGAGTACTGAGGGAGGTTCCACGTACGTAGGGCACTGCCACTTGACAAAAGTACGCGGTCACGAGATAGGACAGTGCCCCCTGACTAGGAGTGGAACGCATGAGCCTTCCCACGGGTTTACTTCCCGCTTCACCGAAGACTCACGCAGACCTCCCCTAGCCCTACTAATCCCCCCCNTTCACCCGAGGCTTCCGCCTCTACATATTTTCTTAGGTGCCTGCTACTTGCCGTCCCAAACTGTATCCTTTAGTTATATATAAAAGCCCTTCCATGTMGCTTCCATGTCCAACACAACTTCCCNGNNGNNNAANNNACAGTGAGGTTGACTCAGAGTACTCCGCTCCTCAGTGATCCCCTTCAGAGCTAGAATCCGCCGCGGACTCGTCGTCGCAGGAGCCATCTGAGTCAGTGTCCCAGCGATCACCATCCCATTCAACCACAGGAACGAGCGGCTCTAAATAGGCAAAATCATCGCGAACTTCACAACACTCCACGGAAATGCGCTCGACAGGCTGCCCCCATTCTCCGTGTTCAGTGAGCAGCGTAGTGAGACCAACATGAAATGCTTCGTCGATGAGACATTCCTCGAGGAGAAGGGTTCGAAGCTGAGGGAAAGGAGGTCTCCGGTGGTGCCACTTCATGTAGGCAAGTATTTCTGAAGGGCATCCAACAAGTTTCAGGACTTCGACTGCGGGGAATGACTGAAAGAAATCTGAGACGTTCTTGAGGCTTGAGGCCGGAAACCCTTCAAGGGTCAGGCCCAAGATGGTGAAGAGAGGGAGTGAGCTACACAATTTCAGGAGGACAGAAAGTGCGTCAAAGTCGTCATCCGAAGCGAGCGATAGAGATATATGTGGAGAAGAAGCTGAGTACTCCGTAAAGATGGCCAAGATGAGCGAAGTTGGAGTGAGGCTGAGAGAGAGCTGGGTGATTGGGGAGGTCGTTCCAGTTTTCAACTGGGAGCACACGGCCATCAGGCCAGGAATCTCCAAAGCCCCACCTGGTCCAATCGCGACATCGCTACAATCGTAGGCTATGGCGGCCGTCGTGGGATACTGAATGGATTCGAAGATTTGTGATAGTTCAATTTCGTTGGAAGATAGAGTGAACTTCTTCAGGAGTGGTAGTGATACATGCCAAGGAACATTTTCATCCATGCGCAGCTCGGATACTTCGACCAATTGCAAAGCTGGCGCATTCTGTAGCATTGACAGGAATACGGACAGTGGCAATGGCGAGGTAATGTACGGGTGGACGATGAGATGGGTTAGCTGAGGCGTGGGGGGTAGCCCGGAGCTTACGGTCCCTTTGAAAAGCTTCAAGGTGCGTAGTGACGTGAGATCCCCATGAAAGATATCCGCCGGGAGCACAAAGTTGAAGGAGTGGGTGATAAATGAGAGATATTCTAGATGAGACGCATGAACCACCTTCAAAGAGTCGACGAAGCTTTGCAGAGGGGTCGCCGAAGAGACAGATAACTTGCGGACTCTGTGCCAGTGCGATTCGAGGCGCTGGGAGATACGGGGAAGATGTTCGTTGTCCACCCACAGTATCACGTCCAAGGGAGCAGACTCCGAGCGACGGAGATGTTGGTCGCAGCTCGCCACGATCTTTGACGGGTTGGGCCATACTATGCGTAGACAGCTCCAAAAACGGGGGGCGTCCGATACACGATGCCAATGGGTGCAGACGGACGTGACGTTCAACCAGTTCATCCCCCGTGGTAGGACGCCCGCGATTGGCCATTCAGATGCATAAAAAGCCTCCCTCGCCTGTACGAATACTTCACAAAGGATTTCGTCGGGCAGCTGCGATATTAGGCTATACGTATTTCGTTTTGTTTTCAACCGCCGTATGCTAGCCTCAGCCCGAGCTTGCAGCTCTAAAATTTCTTTGTCGATCTGAATTTGGGCCTCGACATCGGTGGACATGTCTTATTGTAAGAGATTTGACCCTTGAGCAAGATGAAAGAGAAAAGTAGTCGATGGGCGTCTAAGTATTACCGTTTCCTTCTTCCCCGTTTCGGTTTTACAGGGGTTTACCCAGTTCCCATAACTTTTTTCAACTTTCCAAAGAACCTTTGATGAGCGATTCACGGCAATTTGGCGATCTTGCGACCCAGCTTGTCCTAGAGTCGCGACGGTCGACGGCGACGGATACTTTGATGAAGTATAACGACTCTCTCGTGCGTTCCATTATCCGCGAACAGCGCGACCTCGAACGATCAGCACTTCCCTTGCTTCAACAAACCCTCGAGGCCGATGAGGGTGACCCCCCACCAGCTGGTTTGCTCATCATACAGACAGCGATCAACAGAAATAAGCGTTGCTTGCTGGCCTATCATTCTCATCGCGTCGATCGACTCCGGGACATGTACTGGGCGGTCGGTGGTGCACTCCCCCACTTGCTCACGAATCCCGATATACGCTCTAAACTATCTCCACACGAAGTCGACTATTTGAGGCAGTATCACGAAACCGTCATGGAATACCGGGCAGACCTTGGCACGAGCGAGCTAGACATCATGGCTGGCATCGAGAAGCCCATCAAAGACCTCAACGTGTTGGTGAAGGTGGTCAGGGACTGCGGTGTCATTCAGACGGAGCTGGGGGTTATCGATTTCAAGAAAGGGCAGCGATTCATGGTTCGCAGGGCAGACATTGAACATCTCATTGTCCAAGGCTATCTCGAGGAGATCGTTTAGGCACACGAATCTGTCGCAGTGGCTACACAAAAACAAACTCATCGTCCACAATGAACAAGCTATGCAAAGCTCGTTTCGCTGCCTCCGTCGCATTCACGCGACACGGTCCAACACTCACCCCGAGCGCCTAGATAATGTCTGTCTTCTGTATCAAATGTCCAATCTGGTCAAACCTCACCCACGCATCCTAACCTAAGCCATCACAGCGCGCTCAACATGATAGCTTCGAGACATTCCCTTCATCGCCTGTCCAGGCGACTCACCTTTCTGTCTACCCACCATGAGCGAGACCGTTACTGAAATGCGAAATCTCACTTTTACTCTGTCCTCAAACTCCAAGCGGGGGTGTTCTTCTGTTCCTCGTGTCGCAGCACCATCACACAGACATGCGGCGCCGTCTGCTCCGTGGCCATGGCTGGATTTACACACGTCTCTATCAGACAAGCCAGCCGATGCACCCAAATATGCTCAAAGCGATGGCTGGATAGGCTATCCTCAAGTTCAGTACCCCAATTGGACGCCTGATCAACAATCGCGAAGTGGAATCGCAGGAATCATTTCTCACTACTCAAAGGACGAGGAATGCCAGATATACCAGTTAGATATTGGGGAGGATGGCCTTTTTCGCTCCAAGGACATCATTCAGATAGCAGAGGATAAGCACTCAATAGAAGAATCATGGCAGAAATTGAAAGAAGAGGTTCGCTACGCCTTATTATCATGGTTCATTGGTAGGGCTCACAATGGGTGCAGCGGCCAGATGGTACTCGCTCTCGGGCCTTGTTTGTGGACAACATGAGTGGACCTGCGTTGCAAATGATCGGTACCCAGTGAGTTCACCATAACTTTTGCCTTCCGTCATCCTTTAAACTGGGATAGGTTTAATATCGAACCGTTCTTCTTTTCTTCGTCCCTCAAGTGGATACCGTCACGATTCCAATCGAATACTGTCCTAGGATCTCAAGACCGTGAGTCTCCTACTCCCTTGAAGACCTCGTCCACCCTCATGTATTTCTGACAGACATTACATTCTCGCTCATCTTTGTTGGTACCGAACCCTTGGAACTGCGAGATAGTGCGACGGAAGCATCGCGGCTAGATCTTGGCTCTCTGGATGAAAAACGACCGCAAAAGGAAGAAGAGGAAGAAGAAGAGAAGCAAATGATCGACGTTCAGAAGCCCTTGCTTTTGAAGCCGACGGAGCGACGTACGCGTTTTCCCGAAGTTATGCTCTCATCTCCTCGCTCACATCGAGCTTTTCCGTCTAGCTGGTCAAATGTTGTATCAGGACCTACTTTCCGTTCACATGGTCCGGTCGATCTCTGGAAGCACAATAGTTTCATACCACTCCCCTCAATCCAAGTTTTATGGAACAAATGCCGAGAAGCTCTTCAAGCGAATACGATTCGCTGGACAAAGCGTTTATTGGCAACATATATTTCGGGATTCCAAAGATCCGACATGTCTCTTACTGACGTTTCTATGGCATGCGGTCTATTCTTGGGACGAAGCCCAAGAAGTCTTGTACAAGCACATTTGCTATCTGGTGAGCACCTCCTGAGTATTTTTGGTCTTTTCAACTCATTTCATCGTCTCGTCGAAATGTAGGAGTCCCTTGTTATGGAGACCAATGAGATGCGCCTGACACAGGAACTGCACATCATTCGGGCACACATTCTCCATTATGAATCCCTGCTCGACGATTTTCGAAAGACAGTCAACTTTGTCAAAAATACTCCCAATCCCGCGATGGCCACCGTCGTTGATTCGTCGTCTTCATCTTCAGCGATGGAAGAGGATTCTGTCACACTTGACGGAGCATTATCGGACCACTTACTTTTCCGAGAATGCGACCATCTTCTCAGTGAAATTGTGAGGTTGAAGGAGACCCTTGATATGCAAGATAAACGGTTGAAAAATGTGATGCACTTGGTTAGTACGGTCTACCTGGCTTGTTACCTTTTTGCCTAACTTTCGGACTGCACAGACGTTTAGTCTTGTAAACATCGAAGACAGCAGACGCATGAGCCAGCTAGCCGAAGCCTCGGGGAAGGATAGCTCCGCCATGCGTCAGATTTCGTCTTTGACAATGATATTCTTGCCTGGTTCTCTAGTTGCTGTAAGTTTAAANTGATCCTTTCCTTTCTTCAAGCCATACTCATGCTCACTGATCCCGCAATATCATTAGACCGTGTTTGGGATGAATGTCACAGAAATCAATGAGGGATCCAGCCCCCATATATGGCTCTACTTTGCCGCTGCCTTTCCGCTTACCTTCATTACTGTCTGGATTGCGGTGGCTCTCCAAGTCAGAAACGAGATATTGGCAGAGAAGGTTAGGCAGAGTAAGGAGCGTATGGTTTCCTCAGCACAACCTCTCCATTGGTGGTGGCAGGATGGCGAAGAACTTTCACCCTGGGCTGGCCTGTGGTGGCCTGTACTCATGGCGCGGACTTGGCTTCGGAAGACACATGTCTTTAGAACTTCTCGAAAAAGGGACTCTGATGTCTAAACGTCTTGTATTTATGTCGCCCTCTTCTGTATTAGGCGCGCTGGCGCTTATGACTTGTAATTAATAATCTCAACTACGCGCCAGTGCCGCTACGCGTCTTCTTTCACCCCAATCGCCATGAAGGAATCCCAGGACATTGAAACTGCCACAGTCACGATATCGCCTACGACGTATGTCTCTATCGTGTCTGAATTGATGCGATGCTCGACCTGAATCAATCCAGTACTGGACCACCAGATAGCAAAACGCGTCGATATGATCGTCAACTCCGGTGAGTCAGGAATGTATGAATCTCGATAATGGCAAGGATTGATGTGATCTACCCAATGGATAAAGTCTCTGGGCTGCTTCAGGCCAAAGTGCACTCGAGTCTGCGCGAGTGCTGGTCATCGGTGGTACCGCGACGTCGACATCGACGTTGAAGAACCTCGTTCTCCCTGGAGTCGGTCACTTTACTATTCTTGACTCGGCGAAGGTTACGCCTGCAGACGCGGGAAATAACTTTTTCTTGGATGGGCAGAAGAGTGTCGGGAAATATCGTGCTGAGGAGGCGGTCAAGCTGTTGCTGGAGCTGAACGATGGCGTTGAAGGGATGTCGGATACACGGACACTGGAAGAGGTCCTTGACAAAGATCCAAGCTGGATCTCCGGTTTCACGATTGTGATTGCTCACAATCTCGACGCGAAATTGCTGGATCGGTTGGCAAAGTACCTGTGGGCAGACGAGACGTCTCCTTCTCTTGTGGTTATTCGGTCATCTGGATTCATCTCTGAATTTTACATTCAATATCATGAACATACTAGTGAGTGCATTCCACAGTTCCCCCACCCGTGGACTCGAGCTGACATTATCCAGTCATTGAATCGCACTCCGAGACAGCGCCTTCACTCCGCATTGACAAGCCTTTCCCCGCCCTCCTTGAATATGCCAAATCACTGGATTTCGCAAACATGGACCCCACAGAACACTCACATATCCCGTACGTTGTCATCCTAGTGAGAGCCTTGGAGGATTGGAGATCCCAGGTCGGTTCGTTGTTTACGACTACATCCCATGAGCTCACCCATTACACTTACAGCATAATGGCCTGCCTCCGCAGAACTACGCCGAGAAGCAAGAATTCAAGAAGAACTTGGCCGCGATGAAGATCAAGGTTGACGAAGAAAACTTCGACGAGGCTGAGGCACAGGCATACAAAGCCTGGACGAGTACCAACGTTCCTTCCGAAATCGCCGAAATATTCACAGACTCTCGAGTGGCGAACGTAACGCCTTCGTCTCCGCCGTTCTTCGTTCTGGCTGCGGCTCTGAAGAAATTCACTGAACAAGAACCGTTTACGTTGCCACTCAGCAGCACGCTACCCGATATGAAGAGTAATACGGCGAACTACGTGCACCTCCAGAGATTGTACAAGACTAGAGCAGAGGAAGACAAGAAGACGCTCAAAGAACTATTGAGCGTCCCCGTGGATGATGCTCTGTTGGACTCCTTCGTAAAGAATGCCCACGGACTAAAACTATTGAAAGGGAAACCTTGGGAAGCCCTCGATGGTGACAGTGGCTCATTGAGTGCGTATATATGTCTCCCCCTTATGCGCCCCTCTTCTCACTGCTCCCTTACGAGCAGGTAACGCGGCGGCAGCTTTCCCGAAATCTCTCGCTGGCCATTTAGCCCTCTCCGCTCTTTCCTCTCTGAAATCGAAAGATGCCAGCGTGACACCAACGGTCGAGGCATTAGCCACTGAAGCCCAGGCTATCTCCTCAGATTTGACTGAAAACTGGGATGACGTAGTTGGAGAGGTGTACGTGAAAAGTTGCTTACTTCGACCAGCGTTGACTCACTTCCCCCTTCCTTCCCAGCGCTCGCGCACCTTTCGCAGATCTCCCTAACGTAGCGGCCTTCTTGGGGGGTATGGTCGCGCAGGAGGTCATCAAGATGATCACCAAACAGTATGTCCCAATTAACGGATATTGCGTCGCCGATCTCGTAGAGTCTTGGACGGGCACGATATAGGTAGTCCAGCGTGCCTCCCTCCCCACCTTGACGTCTAGATGCATCTAGATGAGTATTGCAATGCTTTCGCGTTCTTTGTAAATCATAGCAAAGTCAACTACTATTACACAGCAAATTATCTATTTCGACAGAGCACTAAACAACGAACATACTGATATTATAGTCATCGCAATTCGTGGGGATCGCAGGCGCTGGCATTTATAGTCCTAGCGCAATTACGTCTTTTTCATGACTGCCACCTAGCAATGGGGCGTTGATTGGGTAGCTTCATTTCGTGGTCGTATACTCTACTCGACGCCTCGAACGTCGCGCCCCGCGGCATCGTGCCACAGCACACATTAGGCCTACCGTAGGGCTAAGTGATAACCGCCATTTCTGCGCAAACGATACCCAACCCAACCGCAGTCATAGCCAACAAAGGCAAGGCATTCCACTTCGCGAAATCCATCTGACTGACTTGGATACTCTTCTGCTTCAGAATCGTCTTCCAAAGTAACCCAGCTAAGCTAGCGCTGAAGGTGAAACTGACAGCGCCAATATTACTGGCCACAGCGAGCGCTATGGCACCAGCGCGGTCGACATGCGGTGGTAAAGCAGCTGCTCGGATGACTTTGGTAAGAAGAATGGTGGCACCGATGTTGGTACCGGAAAGATTGCACAGTAGGACACCAAGGACGCCAATCAACCAAATTGTTGGGTAGATGTGACGGTCAGTGGCGCGTACTAGCCAGTTCGCGAAAAGCTCTATCCACCCTTGATGTGTTAGGGCTTCGATGAGAATGAACTGGGAGAACGCAAAGGGGACGAGGGCAAAGGGTAATCGCGGTAAGGCGATGAAGAATGTGGGGAAATGGTCGGCGAGTCCGTCCATTGTGGACCTGGACCTTGTTTTTGTCGGTGTGGGTGGTGGAAGTGCATCTCTGTCGGATTGAGTAGGAGTTATCGTTGGGCGGTGTCGATGCTTTGGCATGGAGCGTTGCGTTTCGAGATCCCCGTCAAGTGGTGTGGGCGACTCTGTCCGAGTCGGCAGGGCTATTGTCTCTTGACTGGGCGCAGGTTCATCGACGGTGGCAGTGGCGATTACGGTCGCGTCGGTCTTAGAGGTTGACAGGCGGCGATGGGAAGGTGCCGGTTCGTCGTGGATAAAGTGCTGCGCCAACTGGCTGACAGTTGTGGCGTCTTGTTGGTCTGTAACGATATCCGGAGTGCTGGGAACTCCAGAAGAGCGTTTACGCTTCGGGCTTGTTCTCCCCAGCATCGGGATCCCTTTGACATAGCGGTAATGATCCCAGCTAAGGTCGAAGACGAACTTGCTGAATGCAAACGGTAATGTGATCATCCAAACGTCGACACCAAAGAAACTGACGACGATGATGACGATAAGGCATGATCCCAAGATCAGACTGCCAATGAGAGCACCAGGTGGGTCGAGCAAGACGGATCTGACATCTAAATGACCCGTTACAGGAAGCTTTTTGGGGATGTACTTTGGATCGCGGAACTGTGTAGCAAGTGCTACGAAGCAAGCTAGGCAGCATCCCAAGAACGGAAGAATGGTGTACGCAGTGAACGCAACGTTGTTGATCCTAAACCCTTCGCAAATGACGACGTTGGTGGGGTTTCCTATGAATAGAACCATGCTGGCCGTGTTGGCCGCCGCAAACTCGGAGATTAGCCAAGATATCGGGTCCAGCTCAGCGACTTTGGTGTAGTACACGAGGAATGCAGTTCCCGACAGAATGATGGGGTCATTTCCCAAGAAAACGCTCAGTCCCGTCAACATTAGGTAGAAATAGAGGTAGAGTTTGTAGCCATTAGAACCGCCTTTGTTACTGACCCAAAAGGCGGCTGACTGGAGGATTCCCGTTATATCAAGGGTGATCGCAATGTAGGCCAGGGAGAAGAAGAGGATGAGGATGTTGTAGGGTTTCACGCCATCGACGCCAGCGATTCCGTTCCGAATCTGCGTTGGACCGAGACATTGGGCTGCCSATAGGATKGYRNTCGGTGGGCGGTGGGCTACTTCTCCTGGTGATCTGGTATTGCCAAAGGAAATGCGCTTTATCAGAGAAATGTAAATTAGGGATTTGTGGAAAGCGAACCATTCAACGAGCAGTTCATACCGTGTACAGACTTCCATAACGATCGACGGAGTAAACCAGACAAAACTGACTGTGAACTTGAGACTCAGGTGATC
>JAPEVF010000147.1:0-90293 GCA_029747585.1 Pleurotus djamor | reverse complement strand
CCAGGCAGAGACGGAGAGGGACTCCTCCGCAGCGAAGAGAGGGTTGTTGACATCAATGTAGAGGTTCTTCTTCTCACCGGAGACCAAGGTGTTGCGACGGATGGTGCGGACCTTGTCTGGGGATTTGGCGAGGACAGACTGGCCCTCGGCCGTGAAGAGGGAGAGGGGGGTGTAGAATTTTTGGTTCTCCAGCTCGAGAAGGTGGATGGAGAAGGGGTGATTGATGACCTGGCCTGGCTCAAGGTGGACTTCCTCCTCCGAGGCAAGTTTGAGTTGTTTCGCGCGCTCATCGTGAGATTCTTCCCCGAGACGCTTCAAGGTGGCAGCATCTAGGAAG
Organism: Pleurotus djamor; assembly: GCA_029747585.1. Lineage (NCBI taxonomy): Eukaryota > Fungi > Basidiomycota > Agaricomycetes > Agaricales > Pleurotaceae > Pleurotus > Pleurotus djamor. Next base: position 89,956 of record JAPEVF010000147.1, on the reverse strand, counting down.
GTGGTAGGTTGATCGGCAACTGGGGGAGGCGTCCCAACTGCAGAAGGTGGGGAACGAGCAACCGGGGAAGGGGGGCGGGTAGGCACAACAGAGATAAGAGACTCAGCATCCGAAACTACATCATCCCCAGCCCTCGCGCGGCGCTCCCGATCCGCGTTCCTAGCCTTGATAAACATATTCTGGCACTCCTTCTCAGCCTTATCCATCGCAGCAATTTCTGCAACGCGCAGTGCGTCAGCGTGTGTACGCGATCGTGCCCCNACTTGTGGGGGCAGAGGGAGATCGGGGCCAGCCAGTGCTTGCATCGGTGGTAATTCCGCGGTCTGGACCATGTTGAAGCAGAAACGCGAGAGAAACGAGCAAGAATGAGAAAAAGTGGGGAGAGTTGGGATGGGTCTCTGAAAGAGTGAGGGGGAAAATCAACGAGACGCGACGCGTCTTCGGGGGCAATAGATGACTAATGAAGTCTCATGCACTGACCCACCGGCCGGACCGTTGAGCTTGTCCTTAGATACACCTGTCCACTCACGAGCTCGTGTGGGCGTACTTATCACGCAACAACTAGAACGCTACGCCACCGAGGTAGAGCTTCAATGTCGACCCCTCTAGACTTTACAATAATGAAAATGATTGAGAGGATTTCGTCGGGTAGCTTGCATGCAGCGCTGTGCATGTTTCTCCTCGCTTTGAGATTCCGGATGATGACCTCGTGTATAGCAATTTCTTCATCAAGTGCGCGCTGGGATGCAAAATCAGTGAGGATACCCTAATTTTAGATGAGAAGGAGAAGTGGTCGTCAAAAATGATAGGCATAAGGGTAATGACCAGAACTGACCATGGCGTGCGAGGTAAGTGGCAAGACGAAGGTGAAAAAAAGTTGAACCATTAAGCCCACGAGTCACATGCCCTAGGGGTCGAAGAGGAGCAAAAAGGGGCACGACCCGTTTCCTTTTTTTGTGAGTTCATTCACTCGTATAAGTACTCCCACAAACACATTTGATGCAAGGAATATGCATTACAGTTGCAATGCATAATCTAAGCCCTGACACCAGTCACTAGGTATCATCCAAAGCCTCGTCGCCGTCTTCTATGCCATCCCAATCAACTTCGACAAATCGTCTCAGCGTCTCAACCTGAGTCGGCGTGAGGATACAGTTCTTGATAGTATACCTCTTTATCGGGAGTCCCATGTCTCTTCTCGACTTGAGAAGCGTCAGGGTGAGTGGAACCTCTCGTAGGGACGCGTCCCCATCTTCGAGGTCCTGCATGGCCGCCGCAAATTGAGGCATGGCCTCTACTTTTCGGTGCATCGCATGACAGTCAGCTTACGGTCTTTCTTAGCAGTTAACGCACTATTAAAGATTCATGGGGGCTGTATGCGATGGTGACTGGAGAGGACGCTCAGCTGGAAGATAAAGACGGGGATGAAAACCGAGCGTCGGGGCCTTCAGCTGGAACTTCTCAGTACGTCGGCTACCTTTTTCTGCTTTTTCTGTACACACCCACTGACATAACCGAGGAAAAAGGTCCTGGTATCAATTGTCGTCCCAAATCCGCATCGCCGCTTCCCCATTGCATCCCCAGGTGCCTCCGAAAATCCCATTCAGGTCGTGGCTTCTCAAACAGGCTATGCCCAAAGCTTTTGTTCGGCTGTGGTGATCGGTTAGTCGTGGATGGAGAGGCTTCATGCTTAATGCTTGATGTTTCATGCTTAGAGGGCGCGTACTCTCCGCGCCGATGTTGAAGAAGATGGGGGTGCTTGGAAAGCCAGACCGTTGCAAGACCCTGTTCCGAGCTACAATTGTAAAGGTTCCCTCCGTCCATTCGCTCCCTTCCCTCAACATCCTCATTTTGGATTGGTCAACGGCTCGTGGTCTGTTTGCGTCGACAGGTATCCCATCATCGCTCGGAATGGTTCAACGATGCCGCACAATCTCAATGACAGTTTGCCGCTCGCCTTCCCCGAACCATCCTTTTGTCATTGTCCCGGTCAACACCCTACCCTCCTCCAAATTATCGTATTTCTCCAGCAAAGCTAAGCCGTGGGCAGGACAACACTGGAGCTGGCGACGGCGATTGTGACGTAGTAGATGTACGTTTACTAGTATAGTCAGTAATAGCTCATATTACATAATCAATTAATCTTTACTTTGCTCCTTCATCGTCGTGAATAGCATCGACAGCTCCCAGCGCTGGGTCATAGCGTTCCTACTCCAGGGTTACAGGAGGAACCCCTTCCTAGGGCCACAGGACCCGCGTTCCGGGTTACAGACGCGTCAAGCCGTGAACAGGACATGTCCATCTCAAGATGACATCTCCCAGTTCGCGGCTCACACTCTGCACGACTCCTCTCCGCCTAACTCGTGTTAAACGCGACTTACGCGAACCCTCAAGACTCTCGCGTACGCGAGAACATCTATCTCGTACTCGCGAGACTCGTTGCGTCGCCTCTCAAGACCTTCGATCTCGACGCTCAAACCCCTTCGCGAACCCTTCGCGAGCTCTTCACGCGTTCTCTATTCCTACAAGCTCACGCGAGACTTCAAGATTCTCGTATCCACGAGAAGATCTACTACTCTCGTATCTACGAGAATCCTACCCTTCGCGACGACTCTCACAACTCCGTTGTCCTTCGAGCTCGACGCCTCTCCTCTCCCGCGAACCTGGTCTCGTCACCCCGATCCCAGTTCGACATCCTTTTTTACGCGGTCTTCACAGCGATGAAGTCGTGCTTGCACTTTTGAGGGTGTCGAAGCCGTTTTTCGGGTTACCTCTTACACTTTCGTTGGAAATCGCTTGTTCAATGGTTGCGCGGGTTTGCATTCTGTCGCACCTCGTTTAGGGTGCATCGTTTCCTGTCATACCCGTACGCCCAAGGAGCCGTGTTACACGCACCGTCGTCATCTGTTGGCACCCTGGTTCCTTACTCGTGCCATTGCAGCGGACTTGGGAGAGGGTTTCCGGAAATCGAGCATGGTCATTGGCTACCGCATCTGGTCATTCCCCGATGTTCCTCCACCCCTTTNGTCCTCCTTCGCTCATGTTCAACCCATCCAACCTGCGCGTTATCAGTGATCACTCGAGGGCAGCTCTAACTCTGGTGGAAGTCATCATCCATACACGGCTTTCGTCGCCGTCGCCCGTTGGACCCAGCATACCCTTCGTCACACTTTTACTTCTACTTCTTTCTCATCAAGCTGCCCTGATATGGGCTCTTGGGTCTCCATCCGTACTGCGTCGATCGTTGGCAACAGGCGTATGCAGTTGCTTCCTGCGAGCTTGCGGGTTGGACTATGCCCATAGGTGGGAGATCAACTCTTTGCGACGGTCCCAATATCCGAACCTCTATGTACACCTCTTCTCGTCACCATTCGTTGGTGCCGTCGCTCATCGTGGGTTCTTTTCGAGGGCATGTCTACCTCGGTCGTCGGACGCATCAGCTCTCCTATTCTATCGTGTATGGCGGTTTGCAATACAGTCTTGCTTTAGGCAGCCCTAGCGCCGTATCACACATCAGCCAAGGACACAGTCGATAGGTCAGTTAAGGCCTAACCCAAGTCTCACCAGCGCCGAGTTCAATTACGCTTCTATTGGTTCTCTTCCTGAGGAACTTCGGGCTGGGTATCCACTTGTGTTATTCCGTTGGGGATGGTTGTTTGAGCAGATGGCCGCAGGGTGGGAGAGCACTCTGTGTTCTTGTTGATGAAGAAGATGGGGAGAGAGGTGACGGAGTTGCTCTACCTCATCGAAATCTGTTTGGCTGTTGTGATGTCAGGTTCGGATCGCTCGCCTGATTTGTAAGGGAAGACTCCGTTGAACGTTAAGCGTTAAACTCTCTCAGTGCGCCGCCTTCCTCTTCCTGTAGACGCCCACTGACGTGAGCCCATGCAGATGGTCTACGTATCAATTTGCTGTCCCAAATTATAGCGGTTTGCAAAATAGATGGCGCCGGCGCTTTTTTNCACGACAAAATACGCATTCCATCTGACACCTTCCGTGACGCATAACTCACGAACATGGGATCGGATCACCTTCTGCTACAGACAAATATTTTTCGTTGATTCTCACTCTAGGGCGCCCCAGGGTTTCTTTTCGGGTTCATTGACATTTTGTTGAGTTGCCTTTTGGTCACCGGACGTCTCGGAAGAGGCGGACTTCGAGTACGGACGCAATTTCTGCTCCAATGGATGGATATGAAGCTTGGAGGATGATGGTGTGCGACGTGGAGGGTGACGAGCGGGGTCAGGTTCCGGGAAAATCNTTTTTTGGTCCCTGGAAATAACGGGGCGCCCTAGCTGAAAGGATTTCAAGCAGTTTGTACGCTGGAATCAAGTCTCTCCGATTTGTCAATGTGAAGATATGGGTCACCGAAGATGTCATATATGGTTGCGNAAAAAAGTTGTCGAAAAAGCGCCCGCGCCAACTATTTTGCAAACAGCAATAAAAACGTTACTTCCCTATTGCATGAAAATCCCATTTGACTTCCCCGAAGTTTTATTTCGACTCTGTGGTAATGGGTTAGAGCCGTCAATGGAGAGGCTTGAAGCTTAGAGGGCGTCTACTTTGGATGTCGAAGAAGATGGACCCGAGGGCTAGGAAAGCTAGAGCGTTGCGTATCCAGATTCCATGCGCATATGGCTACACGTTCCCCTCAACGACGCATGCGCATCACTTAGGCCTCGGCCTCAAGCTCAAGGCCTCATCGACATCCCCTACCCTCCTCTCCGTTCCCCGTTCAATTTGCAGACGTCGATCCTGCCGTCTGGCTACGTCGCCAATTCTTTTACCAGCCTCTCGTCATCATTCAAGCTCTCAACTTGCTTTGACGTCCTGTTCAAAACTCTAACCCATCCTCCCTCTCAGCCAAGTCGCATATCGAGAACAATGGGTTCGTCGTGGGTTCAGGGCACTAGAGCTGGAGTGCTGGCGAGGAGATTGTCGAAGAAGAAGCTCTGGCGAGGCTTCCTGGGTATTCGTCGCCTGTCACACCCATACATTACGACACAGGCTACGTCATCGCCTAGCTCCTTGTTCAGCCGTCTTACCCTACAGTGAGGACGTCAATATCGGGTTTGAAATTTGAAATTTGAATTTGAGGCCTTGTCAGCACATTTGTCTACCAAGCACTCTGTAGTTCCCCTCGCCTCCTACCCTTCTATCCCTTAACCTCTGCGTCCCCAGCCTGACGGACACGAGAACCAACGATTGCTGTTCATCGACATCGTTCATCCGGCAGCCTCCATCCTCGAACCTTCGTGTCAGTCTTTATTGGTACCCTCCCCAGGAGCTTTTCGACGCCATGGAATTATTCACGCTCAAAGCCTCACTTCCCTACCTCCTCTCCCCCTCCTGTGCTCTGGTACATAGCAGCCATTTACCCTGTCGATGCGCTCGTTGGAGATCCTGGCCTGGTATGCACCCCTGAGGTCTGAGCCTCGTTCGTGGATCTTGGAAGTTTTGGTTCTCGCATCCTACGTTCTCAGTTCAAGGGTGTCTCCGCTGATGTCATCTGCAAAGCGGAAGGGAAGCAATTCGTGACTAGTCTCTGTTTATCGCTGCTAGTGGTATAAATGATCGACATGCGCATCCTTCTGAGCATTTTTCTTCCTCCACTTCTGACCGCGATGTTCTGATAGAGCGCGCCTGAAATTGGTGAACTTATCGGTATACCGAATACCGGACGCCTGGTCCACAGGATGAAGTTAAATTAGTAGGCGGGGAAGTTGGCCCAACCTATGAAGTCGTCATTTCTCATACCCACTATGTCGCTGCCGAAACTGACTTCAAAACTCGCATCCTTGCATGTGGAGTTTCTCTGGCCAACGCTCGGGATCTTGGGGAATGGACAGGTGCCCCCTCCCATGCTATTTTCAAATTCTCTCCCAGGTCAGTCTGCCACTCCCCTCCGCGATACCATTGTACTTAAAGTGTGTACTCAGCGCTCGACCCCTTGACATGGATATCCACCTCCAGTCATTCACCATCCCCCACTTTCCCTCTCTCATGATCGCAATGTCGAAGCCTGCTTATCTAGCCATCGTTGAGTATTCCCCCCACGAAGCCTGTCAACATATTTGTCCCTTCACGGCGACAGTGCTGTATGTCTTTCGACGACATTCCGACTCATTGCTCCGCCGACGACAAACAAAATCGCTTCTTGAGCATCGACTTGGCCGAGCTGCAGCCCCACCTCGACCACATCAAAGATGAAGACTTGGCTGAGATTCTCGCACGGTATTGGATACTACCACAATGCTATCGACAAGCAGGACAAACGAATTGTCGAGTGTTTGTTCCAGTCTGGCGCGACCCAAGTCCTCGTTGCATCCAAGGTCCGTTCTTGGTTTCCCTCTCCCTGCTATCCGATTCTAACTGGCTCCTCAGAACACGGCCTGGAGCCTTCCTGTCGCAAGCTACATGGCCATCATTATGGGTGTCCAGTAATACGAGGGCAAGGAGCATCGGTACATCGACTACCCTACCCTATCATGGACGTTCTCCAGATGATGGATAAAGCCTGTCGGCCGATGGAGGATGAATGCGTACTCATGTGTTGGCAAACACGCAAGGACTTTTACAAGAAAATCCTGGCCGAAGGCCTCCCTATCGAGTCGCACATGCCCACCCATCTACTCCACGACTATTTCCTAGCCGAGATGGCTGTCAAGACGATAGAGAACAAGCAGGATGCTATGGTAAGTTTTGTCAGCACTATACAAGTCTGGTGCAACCCTCGTCGCCATCCAGGATATTTTGACCTGGACATACTGCTACCGAAGGATGACTCTACTACAACCTTCACAACGTTCGTCACCAGCACCTATCGGATCACTTGTCTGAGCTAGTCGAGACCACGCTCAATGACCTCGTCAACTCGAAGTACTTATCAATTGGTGCGTATTATTGCGTTTGGTTTGATGTATTACTTCCCTTATGCTCCATTTAGAGGACGAGATGGACGNTTTCGGCTTTGAACTTGGGCATGATTGCGGTCTACTACAACATTTAATGTATGTATTCTCCCCTTCTGTCATCTTGTGCCAACGCTAATGCCATATAGATGTCACCGTCGAGGTCTACACCCTGGCGCTCAAGGGTCTTCTCAAGGTTGTATCGTCCTCAGCCGAGTTCGAAGTCATCCCCATAAGAAGACACAAAGATGCCCTCGTCGCAGGCTGCGACGCGTCTACGATCGCGTTCCAGTCAAGCTCGACCAAGCCGACTTTGAGGCACCGCACTTCAAGACATTCCAAGCTCATTTCTCCCGACTCCATCTACCACCAGACCTCCCTTCCGATCAGGCGTTGGTTGTGGAGAAGGTTCTACTCTCCGCGCGTGTTGATGCGATGTCGTCCAACGCTTGGTTGAGCGCTCTGGGTGCTATGGACCTCTCGCAAGGCGATGTGGGAGACTGATTCGCCCCTCAAACAAGTACCGCACTTCGAACCTGACGTATGTGTAATCCTGTTCTGTAAACTCTCGGATCGCTGATGGTTCCCTCAGGTCATCAAGCGGTGTAAGGACGTTAAGACCGAGTCTGTCTACGATGTTCTGGAGATGGAGGATGGCCAGAGGACAAGCCCCCTCCAGCTGAATGCTCGGCAAATGTACGTTTTCCCTTTCCCGTTCTGTTACGGGTCCGGAATGAAATGAAGGCCCGTTTCTTACGCCTCTGGGCTTGCACGGGCGCCTTTCTTAAGTGCCATCACATCGCCACCTGTCAATGTCATGGTATATTAATTAATTTATTCCTTCTGGCTGGTGATGTCATCAGTGTACCTGATCTTTGCCTTCGAATTGCTCTTGATCGTGGGAATCATTTATTGACCGTGCGAACCGTCCGTCTCTAATCACTTTTCCCAAGATGTCGATTGGATGTCGATATTTATTTCATGATAACCACATTCTTGACTTATACTTCCTTGGAGTCCAAGGACACCATCTCAGCTTACATCCCAAGGTTCAGACCTAAGAGACAAGAGTCTCAAATGCTTCGAGAGGTAAATGTAACCGCTCCATTTTTGCTCCCACGCGACTTGTCTTGGACTTGTCTCCCACCTCCATCACCCAATCATCCGAACATGCTCAACTTCAACATGCTCAACTCTGGCCGGTTACGATTTGCGCGAAGGGGCTGGCATCCTTTGTGGAAAGGTCTTGGTGAAGTACCAAAGGAGATGGATGAGCTGGACAGAAGGGTCGCAGCCCACGAAACACAGAGTCCATGGTGCGCACAAGTCCCCTTACGGCTCATATATCATATCCCAATCTTCCACTCACACAGACAACTCACAGACAATATCCAAGTGAAATACAATCCCCTTCGGCGCGCTACCCCACACTCCAGGGCCATCCCCACACCCCACAACCCCCTCCTTATGAGTGTTTTTATCGGTCAAAAGTCATGAGAACTACCTTTTTCATCGTGAATCACGCGTTATCACGGTGAATCATCGTGATCATCGATGATTGTCCGTGATGTCTTGTGAACTCCCGTGATCTGTCCTGGTTCACAATGATTCATCGTGAACCACCGTGATCTTTACCACCTCGGGGAACTCGGGACGCGTCATAGAACGCTTCCGTGCGTGACTTTGTGTTGAAGATGTGTGTGGGAGCAAACGGTGCACCGTTGGTGCGTCTGCGCGGGCTCCTAGAAGATGCGTCAAGGAGGGACAAATAGGGAGTGATTAGGGGCCGGCCTCTTTGATGCGTCGCAACCGCGATTGCGCGGAGGAAGCATAGGCAGAGGCTCCGTGATGGTGAGGAGATGAAGGAGGGGGAAATGGCGAGGAAACGATGAAAGTAAGTATAAGTAGATTTGTATTTTCGAANTTTTTTATTATTTTAGATGGCTAATAAAATCTTCGTCCTTTTTATTGCCTATCTACATAGGAGTTTTTTCCGATGATTCAAGGGGGGTCGTGATCATCAATGACGAGCTCAATCGTCACCGTACTTCATGAACTTCACTACTTTTCACCAGTGATCATTGTCGTTCACGATGTTTCATGATGATTCACGATGTTTCATCGTGATTCACACGTTCAATTCGACGTTTTGGACTTCTGACCGATAAAAACCGTCGTAATCCATCTCCAATTGACGCTTGTGGATACGCAGGAATTGTATCCTCCAGTTGTACTCTCTGAATCTTGACCTGTCCGAATTGGTCCCTGATAATAGGCGGATGTTAGTGTCAACACGCTCACTCATTCATTTTCCCTTGCCTATTCTAACGACACATTCCCTGTTTAAATTGACGGCATGACCGCCAGCAGAGGCCCCAAGTCGTAGGTTCCGGCATTGGTTGTTATCCAAGTACACCAATGGGAGAGGCGATGTCGAAGCTTGAGATCTGAGATCTGAGAGTCCACATGCAAATGACCAACTGCGCTTCTCTTCGCACCGGAATGCATGCGTGTCCGTCGTGGTCAATCCAACCTCGATAGATCCCTTTTCGCGGAGCACATCGACAGGGAATCGCCTAGACAACGAAGCACTTATTCTTAGCGCACAACGACCTTTGCTCCTTGCTTCCTCCTCTCCGTTTTCTCTCCGTCCCATAGGCTCGTCACCCCGCCTCGTCACCTTCTACACACCTAGAGACCGTCCACCAATGAATCAAGACCTTTGACGCGTTGAGCCCCACATCACAAGGGGACGAGAGAGGAAATGAGGAATACGCACCAAATTTTTGTGAGTTCTGTACTTGTTTTTCTTGGTCAACGGATTCTGACCTTTGAACTATCAGGCTATAGGCTCTCTCAAATGGAAATGACTTTGCTCGCTTCGACTTGCATGACTTGAACCGAACCCATGCATCAAGGTCGCAAAGAGGAATGTAGATTTCTGTCCTGGAGGGGGAAAATGCGAAAAATGTGAAGATACATAAGTGAGTATTCATTGAACTTGGTCAGAGATGCTTACCTTTCTCATGGGCGATAAAGGATCATGATCCAGGCTGTAATCACTGTCGTATCCGCTCATTTGGTCAAGTCGGCGCGAGGAGGGGGCCGGACCAATATCTGCAAAGTCAAAGTCAGTGACTCAGGAACGTCATAGAAAGATGGATGAGTGACGTACTGTCAGGGAAACACACGGATCGAACCAATTCATCAATGTCCTGAGGAGGAACAAAGATTTCTGTGTCTGTCCTAGAGGGAGAAAATGCAAACGTATTCAATGAACCTAGTAAGAGGAACTTACCTGTCACTTAGGGACTATGAAGGATTGCTTCAACACCAACAATCACATCATATTCACCCATTTGGCCAAGTCCTCGTAAGGAGGTCAGGTGGACCATGGCTCAAATTTCAAGAACCAGTCCAAACCTCTTGTAAGCTGGGCCCGGGCTCTTCAATATCCTACAACCATGCCATGACTGTGGTTATGGGGCGTAGAACCCAGAGTAGATCATGGAAGAGTCTCTGTAAACCTCTCGTACATACGGACCCGTACATGCCATGCCCCTCGATGGCCCACACTAACAAGTACCACAGTTTCTAAGGCATGGTCCAATCTGGCTTTGGATTATGAGGTTACAAGGATGGCTTTTCTTTGTTTCCTGTCAGTTTCCAAAGGTGCAAGCAGCCTCAGAACTGGCTGCAGGGAGGAAAAAACCTCCCCCACATAATACAAAGCCAGATTGGACCATGCCTTAGAAACTGTGGTACTTGTTAGTGTGGGCCATCGAGGGGCATGGCATGTACGGGTCCGTGGTCTTTGTGTTGGCCGTAGGGGTCTGACACTTATGGTTAGCTTTGAGTCACGGCGGCAGCGGCCACGTTTGATAAAACCTCTCGCAAGCTTGTCCAGGAGTACTCTAGGCCTCTAGGACCACGTAGATGTTGTTGTTGTACGCGGGCATTTTGATGCGAGGCAGATATGGTTCAGTCTCTGTCGGGAAGGGGAGGCAGCACGCCGCACTGTACTCTATTCATCATTGTTGAGTATTGTACACCCTTCAGTCACTGCGGTACAACTCACCCTACGCATAGCTACACTACCACTCCCTCCCGCACCTCTTCCTCTTGATCGCCCCCCACGNAACACAATCCACCTCTCCCTTCATCTGAATGGAGGATCAGCACGACCCCAGATACAAAGGAATCAATGGAGAACTCACCAAGATGCGAGGCTCCTGCTTCACAGTAGAAACGAAAAAGACAACAGCATTGGATATTCCCGGACACAACGGTTATTCGTCCGCGAGCTGTATACCATCACCTGTATATCAATATGAAAAGTTGAAACGACGAGGCTATGAAGAGGGATAAAAAGTACAGCCAGGATGATAGAACTTGAGGACGTTGGCGCATTTGGGGAGGTGAACAGACCGCACGGGGGCCCTGCACAACTGATCATCGATGAATAACGACAGGTTGCCCATCCTACACTGCTGCGATTCGCAGAGCTGAGTAGGTGCGGGCAGCCCCAAGATGGTGGTGGTGGAAGAAGGCCTGTAATTCGACCTTGAGGCAGGCTTTTTCTTCTACCTGTCACAAACGTACAGCGCAGCTTGACACCTCCAATTTGGTACGGACGGGCGCTCAGTCCAGAGGCAACTTCCTCTCGGATAGGCGCCTGTTCAGGAGCTTGAATTTGAAATATGGAAACCTCGGCCGCCTCTGGAGTCTTGAACGACTCGTTCTCTCCTCCTTCCACCGTCTACTCTCTTCCGCGTGCCCATCGACCACCAAAATCCTCCCCGCTGATGTGAACATATAAAATTGGATTGTAATTGCCTTGCGTAACCTTGGCATAATTACGTCCTCGGGTGCGTGTCGACCAACGCGTCTAATGCATCCTATCATAACCATAACTCTAATGCCTCCTATCATAATCTACTTTTCAGACTCTGGGCACCCATTCAGCCCACGTATCTTTGAATTTTCTTACTCTGAGTTGTACCAAAGACGGGCTGGGAGTCACCAGAAACTTAGCCTAGGCTAGCGTACGCCAGCACTGGCTATCCTACGCTGGCCGAGGCTAGAGTGCGTGAGGAGAAGGCGCGAGGAGAGGCTAGAGACACAAAGAGCGACACGAGGGGTGACCAGCGAGGGGCTAGCAAGTCCATTGAGTAGATTTCTCATTGGAAAGACAGTATATGGACAATGGCAAAAGGTACGAGGTTCGAATAGTCTCCAAATACTTTAAAGATCGGCGTGAAAGGGTTTGAAGTGTGCATGATGCTGCCTATGCGGTCGGGTGGGATGTTGACGACAAAAATGGGCTTGTCTTCTTTGTTGAATCCATACACAATCCCTCGCTTCTCTTCTGAAAAGATACGATTCATTGTATGCCTGGTACAGGACATCAGCCTCTTACTGTGGTAAACACATGGTGCACTCACTCACTCAACGACGACTTTGGGAAAAGAAAGCTCTTTGATTGTTGACCCAAACACTCCCAACACCGCTTTCAGGGTATGGATCGCTTCATCGCCGTCGAAGACGTCTGCACTGCGGTAGCATTCAACCCTGTCATCAACCTCCATCATGTCCATCTGAGAGTCATCTTCCATAACAGCATCGACATCCCAGTCACCACCGAAGGGCTAGATTTATTAGTTTATGAAATCTCATAGTCAAAGGAGGCTAGACTTACCGTTGCTTCCGTGTCTCTCTTGGTACTCGGAATACCAGTTATTGGAGCCGGATGAGTACTTGAGTCGTTGCTATATGGCACCCAGAATGGGTACCTGGTCGGATGGAAGCAGCAGTCATCACTTGTGAGTGCAGCCTTGGAGATTACACCGGACATCATCCTCATAATTCAGCAGGGTGCGCTCGCCGAACTCCATGGTAACAGGATCGGCGAACCAGGAGAGATTACGGGTATTGCGTTTGATCCCGAGCTCAACCGCGTCGCCATTTGCACTCGTAACTCGGTAGTCCAGCTGTTACCGTTACCAAGAAGGTCTTGTCGAGCACAGGGTGCTTTTTTCAGTGAAGATCAACGAAACTGTTCCGAAGGGGGTAGCATTTGGGGGTATGGGCTCGAAGGAGAGAGACGTGTGGGTTTTCGGACTGCAGGACGGTCGCATGTAGGTCAACTTGAGCTTCCCAAGAATTGGATAGTCTAACGCCTAACGCGATGACCAAAACACGTCTGAAGAGCCACGGCGAGGTTTCGCGATCCCACCACGTCAGTTGCCGATTGTAGGTGGATGGCACCTTAAGATTCAGTTGTAACCCCTCACACTGATTTGATCAAGTGGTAGTGTGGCATTTAGTTGATAGTAGCAAAAGACATGTATTCTGCATCCACGATCCAGACGAAGGCATCGTGCTTTATCATGCAGAGCCCTTATCCAGAACAAGAACGTTCAGGAGACCAACGACAAAAACCATCCGGCCAAGACAGATCGCTCCTGTCGGTGATGCGAAGGAGGTCGTCGGTGGGAGCGACCGTGGTGTCATCTACGTATTCACGAAGCGGAGAGACTATAATCGAACTGATAGCCTGCAAAAGGGAGTAGCTGCAGTCCGTTATGGTGAGTGGGCATGTTTCATTCAAAGATATATCGATCCCATCAAGCGCAGGCCGCCGACATTTGGGGAAAGCCAACAATATTCGCCGCAAGGTCAAGTCAAGATGCGGAGAACCAGCGATTCGTATGGTAGAAGATGATGGTAAATCCTACGGCCCCAATCATCAAGAAAGAGGTTGAAAGGGGTGGATGAAAGGTGTCGCTAGCGGTCGTTGTAGGACTGTGCATCTGCATCTTTGCTATGGGGGTGACGCTGGCTTGGCTTGGCTAGATGGAGGCGGCGTTGGAGGCGGGGAGGGTGTCTGTTCCGAGTTAAGCACTGCAGCAGTCTATATCGGAAAACAGGTTAGTACATGCAGGAAAGAAAACAAAGGTGATTTACTTGTAGGTACTACTAGGAGAAGTAGATAGGAAACAATATCATATTGTATCTTCGACGTCGGGCCAAGGCATTGGGGCATTGGGGGGGTCCCTATCCGGCTCTATAATGTTGAAACATTATAGATGTAGATGACGGGAGGCGGATGGCTTGCATGCGTCTATGATGCTGGAGCATCATAGAGGCAGCTCACCCTGTGGGAGGAGGAAGATGGGCAAGACAAACTTGAACTCTGGACGGCGCTGGCGTAGGCCACAGCCTCCATGCTACGCCAAGCTGGGCCAAATAAACTTGTGAGTGAGCGCCAAGTCTCAAGCTTCTCTCATAGTCATATCCACAACATATCCGCTCCCCCAAGTCCAGGACCAGTACAACGCAGTGTTCCAACGCTCCGTTATACCGTGTTCCTACTTTCTCGCTATTCTCCAAGCCAGTATACTGCACTGTGTTAAACGCCGTGCTATACTGTCCTGCCTGAATATTTAATTTCCAGTTGGCTGCGCCCCGAGCCCCGACGCCCACGCGCCCGTCCAGCCATGTCTGACGTAAGGCATTCATACGAGCCGCTTATGAGCTTCAATGCTTATACTTTTTCTCAGATATCTAGCCGTCATGTATTTCACGAGGACTTTTACTACACGGTCCTCAATGCAGACAAGGAGCATTCCGCTCATCTTCGCGTTCCCACAAACGAAATCAGACTCTTCGAACCAGATCCCCTTGTCTTACAATCTCACAATTGGATCACAAATTTCTTCCCGTTCCTCGGCTTTGTTCCACTACTCCACTGTTTTAATGGAAACTTATTTAGCCGTCTCAATGCATCTCTCCGGATTTGGAAAACTCGCGAAGGAGACTATATCCTTCGCAGGGATATTCGTGAGTCTTGGCTTGCGTTAGAACATGCCTTGAAGTCCTTCAGCATACGCACCATTGAAGTTGCTTACTCCCCTCTCCCCAAAGACTTCCTGCATTACACATTCCCCCACCGGTACGGCTACTCATTTCCCCATGCCTCAGCCGAGGCTGCCAGAGAGGCTTGTAAACGCTCTCGAGACGCTTTTCTTCCCCTCATTGCCTTGGCGTCGTTCGCCTACATGCTCGCCCGTCGTCTAGAGGCGAAAGACCCAAGCACTACCTGGCGCCAAAACATACTTGCGTTTTCCACCCTTCATCCCCACCTCTTAGCCGAAATAGAGGATTCCATTGTTGCCGACTTGGTTGCACCTCGCTTTGGAGGCTTCGTAGACATCGAACGTTGTGACTTCCTCTCTTTACTCCCTTACATACTCGCATTCAACATGCCCATCGTTTTACGATGGAGCTCCCGAACCCATGACATCCGACAAATCATTGCTCCTGTTAATTTCCCCCCAGAATTAACGAACTCCATACCCACTCCTTCCGACCTTTTGCTGGCCCATCGTCGGACATTATCAGATAGTGAAGCCGCGCTGCGCGAGCACTTCCCCCCCCGTCGATCCCTCGAGCGGTCAAAAGCCAAAGGAAACAATGATCGATTTCTTTACTCGTCGTGATACTCAATACCAGCGGTATTTGCTGAAAGAAACGTCAACGTCTAAGCAAAGCCGCTTACAGCGAGAAGCCAATGCTAAGAAGCAAAGATGCCCAGGGAGACAAGGCGCTCGCGTCTTTCTATGGGACGATGTAAATGGGCATAGAATTCGAAAACCAGCGATGCGAGACGAAGAGACGTGGAACTCATATGCCGACTCGCAAAGACGGTATAACTCTCAGTTTGACGAGTGGGATCTTTGCTCTGACTTTGCACCTGACGACCTTGCCCCGGACCCCGACTTGGACACTGACGACGACTTCTGCGACAATTACAGTATGGAATCTGCTGAGGATCACACCTTCTTAGACAGGGTTGGTGACAAGTTGGTTGTTGCAGATATGGACAAAATGTTCCCGGCGGTTCAGGCACCGGTCATGGATGCTCTTACTCCCTTAATGGATGTTGCGTATGAAATCTTTGGGTTCAGCGACTTATCAGTTTCAGGACAGTCTGGCTCAGTGACCCTCGACTGGGCTGTTGTCACCAAATGCCTTGGCCTCCATTCCCATGGAGATATCTCCGTCTCTCCCGCACAACAGGATGTACTCTGTGCCTACTTCACCTCCATCCTTAATGCAGCTTCCTTGTCTGGAATCTCCCCCGAACTGAGCGATCTAAGGCAGGATACCGCGGACCTCGCCTCAACCGAATGGGTAGAAGAGTTATCAGTCTCCCAGGCTGCGCCTCAACAATATGTCATTGGTTCTGGTATCCCCACGATCACGATCAATCCCATCGCCACTGCGTATATCGGTCGCATATACCAGCATCTTGAACACAGAAGTATTGAAGAGATAATCTTCGCCCTTACGAGGCGAGGATTTGCAGTGACCCTTGGCTTTGGAGCAAAGCTTTCTCAATCACTCCCCATTCCACATGTTCGTCCATGTGGGCTTGGGTATCGTCCTCCCGACTACGAACCTAATAAATGGGATTATTATTCGTACGTGCACTTACGTGACTCCTTCCTTCAGTCTCCTCGGGGCTGCGCAGCTCTCCTACATGGTGGATTGGTTGGTCGGATGGCACGAGAAGTTGTGAGTGTGGAAATCTTGTATGCTGCTCTGGCAGACCCGAAGCCAGACTCAGCCTACTTTGAGCCACTTACGGACAGGGAGATTGACCTCTTGTGTGGCACTTACGACCTCGACACTGGTATAACTATTCTATGCGGCTGTTATTCTGTATTCATACGTTCCTTTTTCCCAACAGGTCGGGCTGCTGCCAATGGCACTCCCCAATATGCTCGTGTTTCCTGGTGGCCACGTCCGTCGGCTTGGGAGAAATCCGCGCTTGGGAACATTTGCTGGACCGCCGACGCAGAATATTGGTACACTCGTCGGCATGGAAAGCTGCTTTCTGGAGAGTTTCCCAGCAACACTCTTCTCATAAATTCGAAGTGGAGGAACAGTTTACGTTTTACACACACTGTACGAAAGGTTGGAGAAAGTATCATTGCCCGTACCTCATCGTATCTTGATCAGCGGGTTCCTCGCCATACGTAGTGCTCGGCGCCCCATATCTGTTTATATTCTAAACCCTGTTGTCTATTCTACTTGTACCCACATTTGCCATCAATATACGATCAGTAGCATGTACGCTCAGCGACCTGGAATCCTAATTTAGTCACACCCTGGCGCTGTCTGCTTTGTGCGCTTCCTTCTCTTCCCGACCGCTACTATGTACGACCAGGGTTTCCTCTGTCACGTTAAACGCAGCGGACTGCCCAAGTGTCTAGAACCATGTTCATTGTGTCTTTATCTGCCGTGTTAAACGCCGCAGATCGAGTACCCTTATGCATCGTTTCTTGCCCATAGCATATATGTCCAGTTTCTATGCAAGACTATCTATCTACACTGCCAATTCACGGACTACCAAGTCTGTTGCACGGTCAACCTACCCGTTACGCGTCAACTCGGAATGCTACGACGTTGCACGCGCCTCTGAAAAGTGGCCTCTCGAGCGTGCCAACCATCTAGCACTAGTGCAAATTCTGGAGTTCTGGAACGAAGCAGTCAGTGGATATATATTATTGATGCGGTTGAATCTTGATTTATTTGGCGTTGAGGGTGACTCGTGTGTGTCGATTTTTGAGGGGGCGGCTGATGAGAAAGTAGGGACTTTGGGGTTGAGGAAGGAAGGAGGAAGAACGGAGGAATGGGGATGGAGAAAAGAGGGAGAAGAAAGAGGGAGAGGGAGAAGGGAGCTTTAAATGCATTCCTTTCTTCCATTTCCCCCCACCATCGCGTCGGCATTGTCTCTGGATCGTTGACGGCGTCGGTTTCCTTGCTCCCCTTCGCATCGCCACCTGGATTGGTTCTTCGAGTCCTCTGTTGCGTCACCTAAGTAGTCGCCTTTGCTCTTCGTTGTCGCCGTTACCCAGCCATCCGAGTCCGAGTCCATGGCTGGTGGCTTGATCCAAGCTGGACGCCTGGCTATTCGACGACGCACTGCCGCACCCTGGTAGTAGTCTCTAGGTCAGCAACACTCTACCCACCATCCTCGACAACCACAACTCACATTATCGTTATTTCTTTCGAGGTACTTGTTTCCCTCTAATTCTCCTCGGTGTGGCACGAGTCCCTCCTCGAAGTCGAGGTAGATAGGTAGCATCTGGCAGTCTGCAGACTCATGTCCACGTCGCGCTCGTATCCGTGAGGCTATCACAAACGTTCCAAGTCGAACGACATGGGTACTGATCGTACGTTGGTTTCACCCAGCCGAACACGTGAGTATAATAGAATTAACTCGGAGTTGTACGTTCATACTCACCATTCACGCGTACGTTCGGTATAGATTATTTGTCGCATGGAAATCCGACCAGCACAGCCAAGGACCCATGACGCTGAAATCAAAGTCGTGCTGGGATCGAAGTAATTTGGACTTACAGATGCCTGTGAAACTTGATGCCAGTACATACTACATGGTCAATTTTTGTCAATTTTTGCTGACTGAAGGACTTGTGACTGTGGGCCACCGCAGGGCGTGGGATGAACGGGTCCGTCTCAAGACCTTGGGAGGTTAATCGGTGATACATAAGTCCAGGGACGGCAGAGCTGATTTAGGGCATGTTGCTGTCGCTCGCAACCGCAACATTCAGGCAATCATCTGGCAAGCTTCGGTACAGCTATGACTACCTGTTGGATGGTCAGCTCTATGTCCTAGGGCTCTTGGCTGTTCCAAGCCGAGCAAACGTTACCCACTTCGTGGCGCTCTTCTGGTTTGCCAAGGTTCTGATATTTCTCCTAGCTTTCATCGCCTAGCAAATAGTCGATTAGCACCTTGCAACAACCAAGAAAAGATGGATGTCTAACTACGACAACAGTGGGGAGCGCGGTGTCAAAGAATGCTACAAAACAGGACTGTAAGAACGTGACTTCAGCCTGAATCTCAGACCCTCACAGCTAGTCACCCTCAGTAGCTACGCGAAGGGTGGATACAGCCTGCTCATATCACAATACCGACCCGAGAAATGCAATACACGGACAGGCTAGAAGATAAGGAAACTATTAGTAAGTCCTCAAAACAGTATTCAAGGATAATCAAACTCACGTTTTGGTTGCTTACACTAGCCAACGGTTCGCAAATCCACCAAAATTCATAACCATCCCTTCTTACGCACACGCTACACAGTAGCTCAACGTTCCCCGACCCTATCCCCATCCTCTCCAATCCTGTACGCAAGTTCCTTGATGATGTCTTAATGTTTCTTGCTTACGTCGGGTAGCAGCATCAAGCGTACCAAGACGATGTCCAAGACCTTCCATGCTTCGGCTAGAGGTGCCTGAGAAGTGTAGTAAATTATTTGTGAGTTATCCTAGTCAGTGAAATTTAATGCTCACTTACNTTTTTTTCGATTTCGTATCCAACCGACCGCTACTTCAAGCTTGAATGTCTCATCGACGGCTCAATGGTTCGGTTAGTCCTCCCGAGAGACCCATCGCGTCGTGCTAATGCTCCCACAGCTCACACGACACCAACACCGAAGCCAGAACCCCAACCCCCGCGCCCCCAGGTGTGATGAGGAGGTAGGTTAGGTGGAGGCTGCTTGAGTTGATGCCTATGACGGATATGCCCGCTGTGGGAGGCTAGGGGATGTAGTAAGTCAACTACGATGTTTTCGAAGTGAACGGAACTGATACAAACACACCTAGTTCGATTTTCTTTTGAACCGGCCAAATCGTCGAACTCGAATATCTCCGCAGCCATGGAATGATTTGTCCAGTCCTTCTAGGATACTGCTTGTGACGTTCTAACGATGCTTTCGCGCGTATTTGATTAACACCGAAGGCGGAATTCCGAGGTGGGTATTCGGCGGTACAAGGAGGAGGGGGGTATGAAGGAAGCCATTCAATTTGATGACGACGGCTTCGACAGCTTGGCTCTGGGTGGCTAAGAGGTATAGTAAGCGGATTATAATGTTTGAGAAGCTACAGGAACGGAAAGAAACGTGCCGTCGTTGAGTTTCTCGGGAACCGCCCAAACCTTTGGGTCCATATATCTCCTCAACAACTTGATGATACGTCTATTCCTTCTGGAATCATGTTCATGTCGTGCTAAAACTGCTCTAGCGCGTACGATAGCGCCGTCAAAGCCGAGGTTCCAAGTTGTACATTTGGCGATACTAAGAGCAGGGAAGCTGGCCGGACAAGGTTGTAACTACCCCCGTCGTCCATCACAGGGCGTTGACACATTGCTAACACATCCAGTAAGTGAATTCCGTCATTTTAAGAGGTAGAAAAGCGAAGGAAAACTCACCGCTTTTTATTTCCTCTCTAGCCGACCCTACCAATCACCTCAAATAACTCCCCAACGGCTAAGCAGTTCGGTCTCATCTTTTAGTATGGTCCATTCGTATTGAGAATCGTCCTCTGACGCGTATTTGCGGCGTTCGATTCGTCGATTTCGGAGTTGGTGGTGGTACCAACGGGACGGGTACGGCAGAATCGACTCTGAGGACTCTGGTACCGCCTGCAACTTATGCCTAGATGGTATAGAAAATAAGTTATGATGTCTTTGGAACGAAGAAAATGCATGAAAACGTACTGTTCTCCTTTTATCCGCGGTCGACCTAACCAACCACCTCAGATATCTCACGGAATAGCCCCGTGACCAGACCGCTATGAGGTCGTCGCTTGAAAAGGAGACCATCTATCGACAGTATCATAGACAGGATGGTCACGAGCCTACTCACGGAAAACGGTACGTTCATCCCCGCTTTTTGAGGTATTTGATCGTGTGTATGAAAGGTTACGTAGCGCCTGTAGGTGACCCTTGAATGTAGGTGTCGGTAATTGGGTTTCCGGGGTGGGGGTGGGGACGACCCTGGCGTTGTGGGGAAGAGGGCCAATTGTAGCTTGCTTGGATACTGTCCGTGAGTCTTCCAGTCGTCCTGTGGGGAACCTTTGACGCGTGGCGATGCGATAACTCTTATATTAAGTGAGCAGATGTCGCCAATTCGGTTGGCTATACGATTATGAAGAGGTTGGCTTTACTCTTTGTCATGGAAAAAAGAAAGGACGTTGTTATACAGAGGTCAAGTGAGTGACTTACACTCAAGCTGACACAGACAGACGTCGCCGTGAGCGAACATTCCTGATACTGAAAGTAGAAGGTTTTGTCAAAAACGNTTTTTTTTCGTTTTTCCCCTATCTCCTGTCGTTTTTTTTTCTCTCGCCTCCAGTCCTTTGTTTAGAGCGTTCAGTCCCTTGGAAGACTGGCGACCGTCTGGCTAGTCAACGAGTCAACTTATAGCTAGCTGCTATGGTTATATGAGCTCCTTTCTGCTTTTTTGTCATTCTACAGGTAGCGCTAGCTTTGAACCTTTCTCGTGACGCGCTACGCGCATCCCTCACTACCAGTACTCTGCTAGTACTATGTAGACTCAGTATCAGGTACTGCCGTTATCAGCGCCAGCTGACCGCTTTACGCTTTTCGATTGTTATCCAACGTGAAAAATCAAAGCAGTAACATTGTCGTTGTTATTCGAGTTGCATTGCGATATTTCGTTTCGACTGGAAGCATCTTGTGGCACTTAAGTAAAGATCACAGAGATTCACAGTGGTTCACGATTACTCGTATCTTAAGCTGATGGAAGAAAGAGGGGGGAGGCGACGCGGCTTCCGCCACAACCCTGACTACATCTGGCCACATTAGCAGAGGAGCCAAATCAGTTGGCAACGACGGCACTACAACTCAACAAGCGTCGGGTCTAGAAACGGGGGCCAACGTCGACGGTCGTAGTAAGTACCTGCAA
Organism: Pleurotus djamor; assembly: GCA_029747585.1. NCBI lineage: Eukaryota > Fungi > Basidiomycota > Agaricomycetes > Agaricales > Pleurotaceae > Pleurotus > Pleurotus djamor. The sequence goes on along the minus strand of JAPEVF010000147.1, from coordinate 68,247 downwards.
AGTTGGCAGCGCCAAAGTCGCACGCTGTGAGGGTCGACCACCCTTTTCTTCTCCCGTCTTCCGCCTGGTTCTCTATTTCTTCTCTCTTCAAGACATGGCTATCCTTGGCTCCGACAATGTTAAGGTCTGCTGTCATACCTGTTCCACTCCGGATGACAAGGCCTGCCACAGGCTTCTTTTTTCAAACAACAACACCATCCGAACACACCCGAGGAGCGCTGACCAGCATCCTAATTGCACCCACAAATGTTTGGGGCACAAATTCCTTCTGGAAACTGGAACAAAACTTAAAGGCGGCGGGGTTCCGCCAACTAGGGAGCAGTGGGAGGAAGGGCTTGATGGGTTTCTCTCTACGTTTAACGACAAAGACCGTTCCAAAGATATCCAACGTCGTCTTAAAGCTGCTGCAGAGCAGGCCCCTCCAGAACTTTATGACCGTATTTTTCAGAGAAAAGCTAGTTTGGACCAGGAAGATGATACAATTCGGGAGTGGACCTTACCGGCTAAGCCAGGTACTTGGTACGGTCAAAGCCAGGACTCAAGGCAATCGAAATCCGATAGTCAAAAGTCTGGGTCTTCAACTGAGGGGAAGAAAACAGGGAGACGAGAAGGCAAAGGCAAATCAAAGTCTACAGGTGCTGACTCTGCAGCTCCGACACCATCTGGGAACTTCTCCAGCCCCCCAGGGCCATCTACAACACCACACCCACTACCACCACCTTCGCCATTGTTGGCCTTGGCATTACCTGCTGAACCATTTCGCCCATCACTGGCAGTTGATTCAATCTCAATTGCTGCAGGAGAAGCATCTGGTCGACCTCAATCACCATCTGCACCATCCAGCTCAGGGCCATTACCTACTCAAGTGCCCCCCTCGCCCTCACTCTCTGCCATTGATGCCCCTCAGGATGATTTACCTGGGCCCAGCCATGCTCAATCATGGACTGAGGATTCTTCATCCATGATACCGGGCAAACCCTTGCTGTCGCCATCACTGCCCAGCATTAACGATCCTTCTACATTTCCTATTGACGATGCTCCTTACGATGATTTGACTATGTCCCAACCTTCTGGACCGTCGGTAAGGGATAATTTTCCTGCGGCGTACTTTGGACCGCGGATGGATGAAGCAATGGATTCTCCGCATATTGATCTGGTCCAAAAGGTCAAAGAACGACAGTGCGCACTATCCACGGTCGTTCCGCCCTTCCCGTCGCGTTCTCAACCAAGACAAAGTAGCCATACTGAAGGCGAATTTGATGACGGCCTGTCTGTCAACGGCGAGCACCAACTGCCATATGGGAGGTCGGCGTTTCGTGCTCAGGAACCTATGCTCTTCCCAAAGAACAGGCCCCTGTCCAGTGGAACAGTTCGAAATGTTCTTTTTGTAGAAGTCCCTCGGCTTCGTTCTCATCCTGAGTGGATGGTAGACGCTTATGATGTTCCTGAGGAGCAAGCCCAAGCTATCCATCAGAACATGCCTCAGCTCATCGATCCCATACGAACCAGTAGACAAGGCTGCATCAAAATGCAGCAATATGTAGGTTCATGTGCATACTATGGGAGCCCTTGGCTGAAATTCCCCTGTCAGTTGCTTCTTGCTCCGTTCCTAGCTCAAATGCCGGATGTTTGGAACGTAGAGTATATGGGGTGGGCGCCCTATCTAAAGATGGTCCGGACCAACCACAAAACTTCTTGCATGGAGCAGTACCATCTAATTGTTGGAGGTCCGTCCTTCTCTGAGGACTACGGGCAAGCATCCCTTCTTTGTCATCCAGGGCTTCTGGCTAATCTAGACTTGTTCAACTAGGCGACCTGAGAATGGGTTTGACCCATATACCTTGGCTGGCTATCTAGAAAATGTTTGTGCTGCAGAAACTTCAGGCATTCAAGTATTTCCTAGCCCAAGACAAGAGCTCCTCTTGGGTAACCATATCTATATTCTTCAAGCTCTCGAAGAACTGGAAATGGCGCCCAATACATTGGTGCTTCCTATGGACCCAGCGGAGCTTTCTCCAGAACAAATTGGTGACGCTTCGTCTTGTATTGGCCCATACTATCTTAAGCGAACCCACTCCGCCGCTGGACAGTCATTCATATGGCAAAGGGGGGCAGATCCCATTATCCATCAACTGACCACCACGCAGCAGAGATACCAAAAGCTACTGCACGTCAACAACGAAGATATGATGCCGAGGTGGTATCTCCAGCCACTGGTCGAGGATGCCCAATCCAAACCTTGCCTTATCTGCCATTTCATTGGGGAACAACTTGTCTCTGTTGTTTCCAGTTTCTCTCAGTCAGATTTTGGTAAAGGTGGACCACAACATCTGGCTCGATCGCGGGTCTCCCTCCTGGCCCCGCTGCAGAATTTGAAGTTCGTCAGATTTATTTTGATAATGGCGATTACTGAGAGACACTTAGGCGCGGACTCTGGTCTTCAGTTCGAAGCCAGAGTGATATATTGAATGATTTGCATTTCAATCCAGCCGATTCACACCTAAGGCAGCACATTGGGGAGGCAGGCTTTCTTGAATTGAAAGAATACGCTACGGGTGCTCTCAGCAATTTAATCACCAAGATTGAAAGTCATTTCAAGGACGAGCCTGGGTTTGTAGGGTGCGATCTTCGAACATTTGCTCTCCTCAAAGTTGGCTATATCAGAAAACCTGGGACGGATGAATATCGATTCTGGATCCACGGTGTAGAATCTTTTCTTAGTCCTTCTTGGCGGAGCTTTGGCACCCTACAAGCATCCAACAATGCAACGTTGGAACATTACCTTAGGCAGATGTTTCCTTTGTCTCCTTATGTAAATACATAGAGTATATTTCCAGCGAATTACATCTGCTGGGTAAAACACTTGTGACTGATGGTTATCCTATATAGCAAAGAGCGGGATATCCGTCACTGATCTTATAGACCCCGTTGTTCTCGATTGTGGCGCTGGGAGTTGTCGCTCTAGGTCTTCTCCAGCTGGCAAGCCAGCAGCCGCTCTCGTCTCTCAAGTCTCAGTATCTTTGTCCAACGGCCTCGCTGGCCACGTTTGACGCGACTCAAAGGCGTGGATGTAGACATGGCTTGGAATTTCTTGGACGCTGCTCGAAACGAGGGCCACGGAGATGATGGAGTCACTGAAGGGTAATTCATTACAAGGAGGAGCGATGGAAGGAGGTTGCTCAATTTTGAGGACTACGTCTTTGAGGTGGCAGGCAAAGGTGTCTGCGGTGTATGGTGAGTTGAATGAAGAAGAAGAAATCAATGGTAACGAACCGTCTTTGATTTTCCCCAGAGCAGGCCAAACCTTCAGCTGCGATTATCTCCCCAACGACTCGACAGTTCGTCTAAACCTTCGAGTATGAAAGAGTGACTTAAAAGTCCATTTTGCGAGTGGTGCGCTCCGAGGGTACCAGGGAGAAGTGGGCCAGCCGGAGACCACCCAAACCATCTTCGTTGTCCAATACAGTACGGTTGTGCATGCCTAGCACTCTCAATAAGTTACTCTCATCCTTACGAGATCCAGAAACACTCACATACTCGTTTGCTCCCCATAGCCGGCGCTGCCCTGCCAATGACCTTGAGTATCTCTTCCACGGTATACGGCTTGTCTGTTTCTTCTAGTATATTCCAAGTGCGTTCAGTGTGTATTGTCGAAGGTTGGATTGACGGTCTCGGAGGTGGTGATTCCGGGGGTATTGGGAAGACGGGTACATTTGAACGGGGGTGAGGACGCTGGTATCCTCGGTATCATAGGTGACGCATGCCTAGAAGATATAAGAGCACGGCTATGATGTCTAAGGTCTAAGCTAACTACGAGGTTCAATGTCAGGTTCGCGTACGGAATGGGACCAGAATGGGAGATGAAACCGACTGACCATCCGGCAGACTGGCGAACATCGACCATGTCAGCGACCAACGCAAAGCCTGAGAGAAAGAAGATATCAGTCTAAGGGCAACACATACAAAGAAGGGCCTACCATGCTACCATGAACTGAGAGGCGTTAGTGTGGGCCACCACGGAGCGTGGCATGAACGGGTCCGTGGAGGGGTCTCTAGGTGGGGTTCGGTCTATTCCTCCTTCATATCGTGCTAACACTTTCACGGCACGTATGATATCAACACCGAAGTCAAAGCTCCGACTTCTGTATTCCTAGGTATGAGGATGAGGTTGGCTGGATGGAGGCTGTTTGAGTCGAGGCCTACGGTGTTGATTGGCGGGCTGTGGGTGGTGAAAGGATGGAAGTCAGCTATATCTCTTATGAAGCGGACGGAACTGATACGAACATACCAAGTTCGCTGGTCTCCAAAACCGGCCAAACTGTCATCCTCAAATATCTCCTCAACTGCTAGATGGTTTGTTTATCCCTTCGAGTATGCTGTGTTTGACGTTTGAGAAGATCTCTAGCGCGTATAGAATGAACACCGAAGTCGAAATTCCGAGGTACGTATTCCGGGGTACGAGGAGGAGGGGGTATGCAAGGAAGTCGTTTGATTGGCTGACAACGACTTTGAGGACTTGGATGAAGGTGTCTAGGAGGTATGGTATGTCAATGATAATATACATTCTGAAGCGACAGATACTGAGGAAAACGAATCGTCTTTGATTTCCCCCAAACCCAGTCAAACCTTTGGGCTCGAATATCTCCACAACCATTTCAAGGTTCGTTTCTTCCTGCTAATGTCCTCTTCGCGTCGTAATAACCATGCTTCTGCGCATAAGAAATCGCCGCCGAAATTGATTGTCCGGCCTGTGTGCTCCCGGGTATCGCAGTAGCTGAACGCACGATGTCATCTCGTTGTTGGATGTGCGTCGCCTCCAGCCAAAGCGGTAGCACAAACCAGCACCTAAACAGACCCATCCGTGAACAACTCCTCCGCCAAGCCACGGTACTCAGCGTGGTGGATATTGAACCCGACGAGAAGTAGGCCTCGAAGGTTATGCACGGTCTTTCACATTGTCGGCTTCTGCCAACCAAAATCTCCGTTTGACGAACTGAGCGACGGTTTCTCCTACTCGACCCTCACGTCGCAGAGGAATTTGGTAGTCTTGGCAGTCTTCTTGGGGGAGTGATTGTTCTTGTCGCCCCGGTCAAAGACATTCTCGTAGCAGACCTGGTTCATGACCTGGCGGGAGCAGACTTTCCTCAGAGTTTTCAATCTCAATGACAGATGGCCGCGGGTTGGACGTTTGTAAATGCACCGGAGAAGGAGTCCTCCCGTCCCAGGAACATCGTGTCAGACGCAAAGTCCAAGGACGGTAGGTGCGTATAAACGCGATGGTCAGTGAGAAGATAACCCTGTACGGCAAAAGATGGAAAGGAGAAAGTGATCAGCGGTGTTTTGGCAGGAGGGAAGGACGAGGAAATCAGAGCTTACCGTTTAACTTCGACCTCGGTTGCTTCGAGCAGATCTTATACCTGGTCGATGTCGAGTCCGTTATCGTCGTCTTCATCACTTGTACTCCATCCTCTCGGAAGGCCTCATTTCTTTCCCCCCCCTACTCCCTCTTCGAGATCTTGTCGCCGCTACGGGGGGCGTTTGCCATAACCGACCCCAACAAACGCTGGGCGGTCTGAGGCCAAATTGACAGCGGTTTGAGGGCTTGTCGAAGGTTGGCGTTGCAAAAGTCTTCCTGCTTTGTTCTGGCAGAACGCAATCGCAATACAGAGGAGTCTCGATGAAGAGAGACGAGCACGCTGGCGATGTACCGAAGGTTGACCGGTCTGACCAGGTAACGACTGGATTAATCGCTGAGCGGCGATCTACATAGCAACAAGTGTTTGGGGATAATTAGGTTTTCGAGCCATAAAAGTGGACGCGACTGGTTGAAACCCGTCCGAGGATCCAATCGCCGCTGGGAACCCTCGCGGAGGAGCCAAGAGCGGAAAATCGAGTTCAACGCGTTGGGCGCTTCTGCCACAGGCATCTTCCTCTGAGGTTACGTAACTTCAGGAGCTCGGTAAACCCCTACTTCGCCTGTAATCGACGCTTTGCAGCTGTAAGAATTCTCTCATCCTTTGCCGAGACTCCGGCAGGGTTCTCCAGTCGGCAGGGAGAACGGGCGCCGTTGCTGGCACTCTCAGGAATCGATGCTTCCTGAGCGCTGAGCAGGCCTGACGCCCGATGCCTGAGGACGTGCACGACTATACGGGTCCGCAAGACCCATGTCCCCGCTCCCATCCAAGTTGAACGATGCAACCACTGAGAGTATCTAGTCAGGACAGCTCCGCTAGAATTTGAGGATGAATGAACCTTGAAAGGCAAGATTCAAGGGGAAGTCAACTTGGCGGATGAGATCTCAGATCTCAGATCTCAGAGACCAAGTGCGATGGAATACATCTGTCTGAAAGTGAGGTACATACGCATATGCGAGGGATAAGGACGACACTCGCTGCTTGCGCTTGGAGGTGTTGGCGTTGGAGGGGACGCCCTCCTCGACATTTTCCCCTCTTCCCGCCGCCGCCTCTCATCTCATCTCAATCCCTCCGCTCGTCGCTGCCTCTCCCGCCCGGATTCCGGCCCCGCAATATCCGTCTCGCACCAAATTTCCTTCGCCAAACACCTCATCATCTTCCCTCCACAAACACATCGCACCGGCAGCTTCTCACCTCCTAGTTCCTCGAAAAAACAAAAAAAATACCGACTTGGACGACGAACGACATCTGCTAAAGCAATGTCAGCAATACATATAGCATCTTATGATAAAAAGACAGACGGGGACAAATGTTGGAAATTGGACCACATCGACTATCCAGAAGATTGAAAAGGGAAAGCTCATCTCACTTCCTTTTGCTTTGGAAAGTGTATAGTTGACTTAATCTATGCAATCGACACCCGGAGTCGATGTATCGAAGCTGCCGCCGTCCTTTTAACAACGCGGACCATGCTGGTACCCCGGAACATCGACCTCTGAATATAGCGCTCCGAGCACCCACCGTACGCGCTAGAAGAGGTTTATCAGCGCATATATACAATGCTTAAAGCTTGGGACGAACGGCGCAGCCGTTATAGATTTATTCCAGGTTCTTGGTAGAGCCGGCTCTGCGCAAAAGCGAGAATTGTACTTATCTAAGTTACCCTTGCATCCTATTGCTTCAGAAAGATGATTGTTGATCTACCGCACCCTGTAGACACTTGCAGCGGGGACGGGTCAAAATGACAAAGAACTGACGGATATATTGGCGGAGACAGGTGGGGATGGAATGTACGAACACACAGCAGGCGTGTCGCGTAGGCGTAGACTGTCATGTTGCCGAAATGGGAGCGGAAGAGCTTGGAGTCTAAGTATGAGAAATCACGGTCAGCAATACGAAAACCAGGCTGGAAATGGACATGTACTCACCAACCGTAACTCACGCGAGCTGAGGAGTCCAACGTCGAACTGCTCATCTTCAACAGCTGAGCCACACCGAGTTGTTCAAAAACTGACCAAAGCAGCAACGAAGAGGTCGGTATCAGCATCCTAAAGGGATGGACGCGTAAGCAAGTTGAAGAGTATTGGAGGGCCGCGAAGCTCACCGTGTCTGTACGTCAAATCCCTCGTTCGTAATCCATTCTCGCCTTGACGACCAAGTTACATATGTTACATACACAGACGTTGTACGCCGTCAGAAGCAAGTCGCGTAGGGAAGGAGAAGCATATCATTGAGTCTAGATTGGACTGAAAGGTAGTCGATTGCGAAGACATGCGGGGATGCGGGCTAACTCAGCGGTCGGTCGCGACGAACGCAAACGTGAAGGACCGGTACCGGGATTAGGTGGTACACTCGATAAGCGACAGCAGTGGCAAGTCCAGCCCCCCACGGGTTGAGAGGAGGAGATGGGGGATTCGGAGGCGTATCTTCTCTCGGATTCAAGTCAATCGAGAATACATCGAAAAATACTAGAAAGGAGAACACACCTTCTAATGGACTCCAGCGAACCATGATACTCTATTTCCATCTCTTACGCCCCATTCTCGAGTTCCTTGTACGGACCGCCCTAGAGTACGCGCCGGGCCGGGACATGAGCCCCATCCTACGTGCAGGCTGTGCGATGAACAGCGAGTATTCGTGAAGCTTTTTCGTTGTTTTCAACCACAATGCGGCCGATTCGTCTTCCAACCCAAGTTTCTTCCTGCATGACCGACCGACGAGGGATGCGTCGCGGGCGCCTGGAATGACAGAAAGGACGCGGAAAGGCTCATTTCAAAGGGGACATATTCGCGCTGAGGATGGATGGAGGACGAGACAGGAATTTGAATGACTAGGAAGTGCTGCGGTCGCCTGAGACAATGAAGAGCGGGCCGTGGCGCTTTGACGGCAACTGGAGTTGCTTGTATACGACGTCGACAGTTGTGATGGTTGCTCGTGTCAACGCCGTTTTCCCAGGACGAACATGAACATGTCAACATGACTTCAACGTTCAACACTAGTAACGAGATGTACGAATCGAGTGCCAAAGAGAAAGGAATCATTGAGGAGACACAGTTGCGTCCAAGTTGCGTCGTTGAAAGTAACCAGTCTGAGGTAGGTACGGGTGTTTGACAGGGTTATTCAAGGTGGGTTGGTCAATTGCACGAAATGGTCCTGGGAGTCTGGGGTAAGAAAACAACGACAGGAAAGAGCGGCTTGGTCGGAGGCACCTCACTTCAAAAGACTCTTCGACTTGTTTATTGAGAGGTTAAAAGTGTGGAAAAGTGTGTGAGGGTAGAGAACGGTATACAGAGAGCCGCGTTGGCCTGAACAGAGGAATCAAATGCCAGTTTGCAACGACGATACTACGACTCAACAAGCGTTGGGCCATGGAGAGGTAGAGCCACGGCTCCATTGTGTCCTCTCCCCTGGAACCGCGGTCCATAAGGGGGCCAACGCCGTAGTATCTGCAGATTTGGGCTCGGAAAGGTTTGAAATGTTTGCGCGGCGAGCTTCCGTAGGCTCGTAACCAGCGCTTCTTTTTTGAACTCAGCAAGACAGCGAGTTTGCCTTTCACTCTCCGACACCCCAAACAACACCAAGCAAACTCGCGTGGCCAACGACTGGAGACGACCAATTCGCTGATGACACCCGGGGCCCAGGAAAACTTGGCCTGGTGAAGAGGTACTCATATTGGTTCCCTCCGACTGAATCAATATACCGTTCTGCCCAACCAGGTAGCAAGCCGGAGTCTGATGTCCTCCGGGTATACATGATGCAGTTCACTGAAATAGTCGGGTAGTTCTGAGCATGGGTGAGAGGGTATACTGATTACCTCCTAATGCAGGTTGTTTTATCAGAGACGGGCAAGTCGTTATTTGGACGTATTGACGTCTTTGGGTCGTCCCCTCAACAGGCTGGTGAAATTTAGCCGACCAGGGCCTGGCCATATCTCATTACCAACGAGTCGATAAACACCATGGTTCTCGCTAGGTCCGAGTCATCGTACACCCAACTGTTTCAATACTTGTATACCACCCTCGACCGTCTCTCGCAGTGCCCTTGTACGTCGTCGATCTCTTGATCGAGCCTACACCACCTGCTTGTCAATGTCAGGCGCCGATATCCTCCCATATTTTTGCCATCCATTTGCACGTATTGCTCTTGGAATTCTTCATGCGGGCGTACTGTCTTGATGCAAAGAAAATAAGGCTTTCTCCTATCCTCTCCTAACCCCTCACTTCGCCAATCGCCATCTGAATTCTTGACACAGATGGTGTTGCTTGGGTTCTGCTGCGGGTATGTATGTACCTCGAGAAACGGCGCACCTTGAAATGGAAGAAATCGCAGAATATGAGTCCCAGGATGACCCGTTCGTTACAAGGGAATTGGCGAGAAAGGTTATGGTTGTTTTGGGTCACGCGATCAGTGTTTTTAGGCGACTGATGGGCACATAGTCTTTCCTTCCGGGATTTGTGTGAGCGAGGATAGGTAGAAGGGAAAGAAGCCGAGCATGGAGGAACAGACGAGTAAGAAGTGATGAAGGTAGGGCAAGCAGGAATTGATATTGAGTGGTTAAGTGGAGGAGTTTGCGTTTGCCTGCGTCGTCAAAAAAGCCTTGCTTGCGAGGTTTGCCAGTAGTAATAGTATAGAAGCATGATGCGTAACAATCGTAGAACTAGGCGATAACTGTTGGATCGCTCACTCTTCCTGGACCTTTTACCCACCCCAGGCATTCATATCGGCTCCCTCATCCTCCGATACCCCTTCCTCTTCAGCCACAGTCAGATCGACGAACTGTGGGGGTCCTGCGCAGAGTGGAGACGCTTTGGAATTCGGTGATCGCGTCCACCTTCTCGCGCAACATCTTGACTTCTGCACGTCCTGTCGCGTAGTCGGACACCACACCATCCCACCCACCGTTGCGCGGCTTTCCCTCAACCAACACGAGATACAGCTGTTGAGATGCGCGACAAAACTTGAAATAAAATCGGACCGTAAATAGAGTATATCTGCAGCTCGTCGCGAACTAGTTCGCGCCGCGGCAGCGATGCCAAGGTTGGCGTCGGGTTTTTTGGTTTCGATCTTGGCTCTGGCTGTTCCTGTCCCCTCTTCAATCTCCTGACATCCCCTATCCAAGCCGTAGCCGGGGCGATGATACCAGGCCCGCTGGATATTGCCAGTAATTCTTGTGTATTTCTACGGTGGTTTTCCGTAGCCACCGTTCTCGAGCATGGAGGTGGGGGAAATGCTGAAATTTAAAAGGCCCAAATTGAAAAAAGACCCCAAGTCCTACAGGCGCCCAGTCACATGACATCCTTGGCTTTCCAAGCCTTGCGTCGACTTTTCAAAACTGGACCCTTGTTGGCGACACTTGTCTGTCGCCAAGCGGCCGTTCATGAATCATAATATTTAACAGACGACAAATCTGCCTATCCTCTCATGACAAGAGCGCGTCCACGACACACGTGCCTCCTCAACCGTTACACTTTCACGCGTAGTGGCGTAATCATCCATTCGTAAATATATTCACCTACTTCCACACCCTATCCGGCCGAAATTCAACCACTCGACACGCGCATTCGAGCGGATATGTGTTATGGAGAGGAGAGACGCATGTTTGCCTTGTACAGCGCCCCCTTCGACGCAACCGGCCAACCTACAATGAACTATTCCCTCTCTGCACATTCCTCTTCGCAGCCCTCAACACTGCCCGCTCGTGCGAACATCAAGCGAACACCAGAAGAGAGAACCCACCGTATCCCGTCGTACATCGACATGAAGAAAGTACGAGCATGCGATATCGATAGTTTTCCAGACATCGAAATAGACGTAAGGGTCAAGACTTGATCATCTCCCCATCTGACTGTGTAGTATAGATTCATCGCAAGCGTGTTGTTGACGCCAGCTCAGGATACATCATTATCAAAGGACACCCGCTTTTTGATGAAGTCACTACTCCACCCTCATATTTGAACAAGAACTCAATCCAACGGCACCTCTTAGACGTAATAGCGCGATGGCCAGCTTAATGCACTCAGCTCTTCCATTTCAAGGGAACGGTATTATCGCCCATGACCTCGATGGTCTTCCCAAGAATAACACGAACGCGGACAAGGCCCTGTTATTATTTATATCACCTCATGCCTTGGTGAGGACTTGTCCATCTTCTCCATGAAACCTGCAATTCAATAACAATGTAACATACACACAGTTTCCGCAACGTTCCCAACGTCAAGACCTTTTTCACACTTGCTGGACTGAACTTCCTGAAACGCAGGTCACCCCATCCGCTCCTTCCACCAATCTCCACTGGATTTGTTCAATCGGTCATTCCGTTGGAACTCCTTTGCGACATCACTACCCTCTCGGACATAGGAGTCCTTGCCTCTCTTCCGTGCAGAATGTTGTACGAGCGCGTGTCATTCGATCAATAACGCCCTTCCTCGGGACATGTCAGCACTTTCTTTTCCAAGCTAGGGACGCTGAATGCGGTCTGTTTTGGAAGACTGACTCTAGGCATTGCTCTAAATGCAGACGAGGCCGTTTCACAGCTTCAAGTTGCGGTTCCATTTGGCCTAGCCTACCTCATGGCACTCTTCTTCCAGGCTTGTGGCTTCTATGTTGTTTCGGAAGAGGATGTTTGCCGACGCCAAGCCTCGCAAGTAAAAATACTATCCTCGCGTCAGGTCAGTCAACACAACAATATTCTCTAAGAGCACTTTTCTGATCCTCCAATCAGAAAACTGTCACCATAACCAAAAGTACCTCAAATTATGTGCTATGACCCGTTCTCGCCCAGCGAAATACCGCAGCCATGAGCATCCTTACTCCTCACTCACTTATCAGTCCCTACACCAACCTGCTCCGAGCTCATCGCATCATTGCCCATCGCAACGCTGTTCATGCGGACTATCAGATACACGGCCTCCTCTATAATCATCTCGTTGAACCTACGTGGTGCGCCAACGGTTTGGATGTTCCAGTCTAGTTCGAAGCATTCGCATCCTTTCCTCGGCCGCTCGCGATACTCAGCGCAACCATTGGAATCACCTTTGTTGGATATAAGGATCTTCCAACTAAGGCGCTTGCTGCCCATTTCGATGTTCGCTGTCAACGCGTGCTAGAGTAGATGCTCTTCGATGGCTACAGGCAAATAATCCGTTATATCCGCGGATTTATATCGATCCAGACGTGTTGGTTACCCTTCCCGAGAATGGGGTCCCCAATGAGCTGCTTGCCGTTGTGCGACATTCCGACGATGAAGACGCCGTTGAACGAGAGCATGCAGGCTATGTACCGAGTCAAGATCCAGTAGATGGAGACGGTGATGAAAGTATACCAGAAGGTAAGCCACCGATTCAGCGCAGCTGAAATGTGTCTCACCCATAGCACCAGATATTCAACCTGCCGTCCTTTTGGAAAGTAATGCAGTCATCGATAGCGAAACGGGTGGACTCAATGAGTCACAATGATTTGCTGCTGCGCTACACAACGCAATTGCTCGAGTGTTATGGCATTCAGGAAGGCTATGATTGTAAATTCGGAATATCGGGCGAGACGTATGACGCTTGGTTGAAAGAGTGGAAGGATACCGGGATGGCGGACTTGAGAGGTGGCGGTTCGAAGGAAGTCAGCTCATCTAGGAAGACTGGAGACCCAAACAATGATGGAGCGCATGGTCGCCGTAACATTGGGAACGAACACGCTCTGATAAAGAACCCGTTGACCCATACCTCATCCCAAGAAAACTGTATTCAGCAGGTCAGTCGATCTGGCTTACATTTGCACTTTCCTTATTGACGTGACTTCCTCAAGTGGTAACGTCCTCCATTGACACTGGCGGCGACGCTGAAGACTCCGGTAGTCAAGAAGTCCGTCAACTCTACCATATCATCTGCCACACCTACCTCTAGCAACGCTCCACAACAGAAGACGAGCTGCCCAGAGGCCCCAGGAGTCGTCTGCGACCTTACTATCCCTCGCAGCCGTCCCACGGCTCGCGGTACGCTCGATGGCGCTTGTCACGTTCAAGCCACTGGGAAGAGTGTCAGTGACGAATCACTCGCGACAGCTGCAAAAGTGGCCGAATTGGGAAGCGGAAAACAGCCTGTAACCAAGAATGTGGTTCTTCCACCTCCAATAACGCGAGAAGCCAGACGAATGACAATTTCTTGTTACGGTTCGGGTACCTGTGGCGCTTCTGCGGTCTGTTCTTCTGCTGGTACCATGGGACCAGCGGCCTTGCCTGACCCCGTCAACCTCAACAAAACCCCTTCCTACTCGACCGCCTCCTCCTGTAACCTTTGCTACCACGATCAATGGCCTTCAATCTGATTCTTCCAACCAATCTACCAATCCAACAGGCCACAGTAATGACAACTTCCCGATCCGCAACTAAGCGCACCTCTCTGTCCCCACCTCCGGTCAAGACCAGGATCTCCAGCTGCGCGCGGGCTCAAACTTAGCGAAGAAGAAGAAAGAGAGGAAAGTGCCCAAGCAGACTATTGCTGCACTCACTGAAGCGAAATCACGCTTGGTCTCAGAGCGTGCGTCGCTGATAAGGGAGAAAGAGGAAGCCGTGAAGGACAAGGAAGAGATGCAGCATGCCCTTTCTGAGGAAAAAAAGGGTTTTAACTGCGAAGATGGGCGAGATGGTGTTGAAGGAGAGGAGGACGAAATTGACGGGGGAAATTGCGAGACTAGAAGACAGGGTGAAGGAGTTGAAGATCGAAAAGAGGGCTGTGTATGAGATTTTCGCCAATGCAACTGAAGCGATCACAGCAAATCTAGTAAAGAAAGCTCAAGAGACAGCTCAAAGGCTGGACGAAGTACACCAAGATCTCGTTTTGGTGAAGAGTTGTCAGAGAAGGAGCGAGAAGAAGCTTTCAACCATGGTGAATGCAAGGCTCACGGGGATTATGGAACAGCTTGACGAGGTGAAGTCCACCGTCGTTGATCGGGAACGTCGAAAGACCGACAACCACTGTGACGACGCTTGCCAAAAGATCCATGGATTTGTTGGGTCGCTGCGGAGCGAGAATTCAGATCTCTTAAAGCGGAATCGCGATTTGGCCAAGAGGGGAGAGGAGGCTAAGGTGCGGGCAGAGGAAATGGGGGGGGGGGTGCTCGTCGAGTTGCGTTCCAAGTCGGAAGGGTTGAACGCTGTCATCGTGAAGCTATTGGGAAGCGGTGTAGACGGGGGCTCGGAGACAGTAGTTGATGTCCCTCTTATCCATCAAAGAGAGGACCAGACTCAGAGTTCTGACAACCCAGCGCGTCCGTTGCAGGGGAAGACCCTTGTACGCACTCGTTATGTTTTGTCTTGACATGCTTCTCACCCCAATACAAGACCATCCTCCATTGCGCNTATCCCGAACGCTCAGCTTGCCGCCACCCACCCGGTGGTTCTGGTACCGACGCTGGCTGTCCAAGAGAAACAAGACCTGATGGTTGAGAAGGAATTGTTGAAGAAGGATAAGGAAATATTGAGACGACGATGCATGGAACTCAACAGGGTGAATGAAGACTTCTCGAAGCGTTTCGCTGTGCACAGAGCCAGCGTGGGGTCAACATCGGGAACTGAGGGTCCATCATCCTCCCCTTCCCGTGCCGAGCGAGAAGCCGCTCTGGATGGAGAAAGATTGGCATTGGAGCTGGAGAGAGAGGCGTTGGAGAAAGAAGGGGCTGCATGTTGCGCTTGAGCAGACTAAAGCGGTAGCTGCTCAGAAGCGAGGACGGCGTGGGTGTTGGAGAAGAAAGTGATATGGAACGTTTGGGCGAGAATCAGGGTGCTGAAGAACCTTTACAGTCAATCCGGATGGACGGTGACCAACCGAGAAGCAAGGGGAAGTCTAAAGACGCAGAGGACATCTCACTTCCCTCTGCCCGCCAACGCCGAGATTTTGGCGTTGTTGGATTCGATGAGACATTTCTCAACCCCCAAATCTCGTTGTCACGCCAGAAACGCCCTCGAACTCGCGAGCTAAAGGATGTTGAACTCCCTTCCGATAAAGATACGAGTTATGCTTCTGAGCTCGCGCTGCCTCCTAGGAAACTTGGTTTGTAGGCGTTTCACGCCAAGGTTACGAGGCCGAAGGTATGTGCCAAGATTGAAGGCACCCGTATGATGATTTGCTCACTGATTATCGCTTTTTCACCTTTCCATCTCCTCACATAGAATCTTGATTCCTACACACAATCTCAATGAAACGAATGACCTGATGGATGTACATCAAAGGTAAGCCATCCACACAGCATTTCAGACTGTCCACAAAGTTCTAGCATGCCCAATCAAGACCTTATCTTTGATTCTTTGCGCAGCACCCCACAAATCCGCCAATACCCATGGAACACCAAACCGGTGGCCCTATCCAACCACATCCCCGAGTTCCCACAACATCTCGTCATATTTGCCCAAGTTTACGAAAGGCCACATCGTGTTCTTGATAATCCTTGCCCTACCCACCTCCAGACCCAGAATCTCGATTTCCGCCATCAAACCTTGATATGTTGGCCCGATTCTTGCTGGGCCTTGAAGGTTATAGGTCACGCGTGCACGCTCTGATGACGTTGAATGAGCCCTGACTAGGGTATTTCAGATGTGATGATTGCATGTCAGTCACCCGACCAACCGCAAATTCGTGAATAACTCACCAACGACGAAACACTGGACGAATCCGAGTACATCCCCAAAGTACCACATCATCTGCGCATGCTGTCCCTGGTTTGTGGGAGGATCGAATGTGTTTTTGGAATTTCGACCAGGGAGGACGTCTCATGGTGGAATTTTCGAAAAGTGCTGGGAGCGCCAGAGGGACACTGGAAAAGCAATGATAGACACTATACAAAGTCTATGTGAGTGGCTTCAGTGGCGATAAGTGACGTGGTACTTACTAATTGACGATTTCTTGTTTTTCCTCCTCCCGTGTAGATCACTTGATTCCTCGATCGAACCCTGTCCGTTTGATCGAAAGGTTATATGCCCAAGGAAGTATGTTGTATGGTCATCTTCTCCCATGCTTACGAGGTGCTGAATCAAAGTATTAGTAGCTTGGTCTGACACTGACCCCGGAGGCGGCCCCTTGAAAAAAAACTCAAGCACATGAAAGAATAGAAGAAACAAGTTTATTGAGGGTACATATATAAAACATGGGTGATGGTGTATTGGCTACCCTGTGTCCAATGGCAATGATTACGACCTTCTACCTGCCTTCCCTCCCCCTCTCCCGAAATTCGACCATATCTCCTTCGCATCGAAACGCGCCCGCCCAGAGGCGATACCTCCATGGTCCTATGGGTGCGGGGAATTCTTGACCGAGGTTTGGAAGGCTTCGATAAAAAATTGCGGCCATCGTTTGGCTATCGTCGAAAAAATTGTCTTCGGGATGATTTTGAGATTTTTTTTNATTTCTTTGGATTTCCGCAAATTTTCAATTTTCTCGGTCGGCGACATAGATGGAAGGGGGTGCTTGATATTCATGGATGGTTGGTGAGTCGCATAGATTCGTTTCCGAGAGTGTTGGTTGGCTGGGGGATGTGTGGAGGAGGAGGGCGCAGGGAGGGAGGAAGGGAATAAGGAAGAGGCCGTTATGGTTCGTGGGGAGCGAGGACGAGATGCGGGAAGGATGAGTAGTGTACCTGTACATAGGGTGAGTTGTACCACAGTGATTGAAGGATGTAGATTACTCACAAAAATGAA
Organism: Pleurotus djamor; assembly: GCA_029747585.1. Classification (NCBI taxonomy): domain Eukaryota; kingdom Fungi; phylum Basidiomycota; class Agaricomycetes; order Agaricales; family Pleurotaceae; genus Pleurotus; species Pleurotus djamor. The sequence goes on along the minus strand of JAPEVF010000147.1, from coordinate 51,153 downwards.
TATAGTGCGGGCTTAGCCCTCCCTTGGACCCTTCCCCCTTGACAAAACTTGATGATATCTCATCCGCATCGAAACGCCCACGTACAGCAACGATACCATCATGGTCCTGCAATTCCTGGGTAGCCCTGGACGAGTTTGCGAAGGGTTTGATGAAATTTTGTCGTCATCGTTGAAACAACCAGTTTGGTGAGAGTTTGAATTTTTTNATTTCTTCTGATTTTCGATTTTCTTGATGGCCGCGGAAGGGTTGTTGGACATGTGCATATGGTTGGCAAGTCGTTTGGTTGCACCCTCATTGTGATGTAAAGGGTGGGGTTGCAATGCGAGTTGGTCGCCTCTGGCTGACCAATGGGCTGTATCTTCTCTAGATCTCGGAGGGGGTGGTGGTGGTGATGATGGTGATGCGTGTGGGTGGGTACATGCCTTGCGAAGCAGCGCAGAAATAATAACAATTGAACTTGTGTTGAAGTCGGTCGGTCGGTTGTAGTCCAAGTCAAAGCAGAGAGTCGAACTCGTGTCGACAGCGGTCAGTCAGTATCGGATAGTTGAAGTCGGTCAGTCAGAGAGTCAAAGTCGAAGTAGATGGCGAAGGCAAAGGCGAAAAGTCGTGAACTCAAATTAAATGGCAAGGAAAATGCTAGAAATGAGAGCGAAATAGAAAGAAGGGCCTCGGAAAATGGAAAGATAGGGAAATCGGACTTGTAAGTTCATGTGGTTTGTAGAGAAAACATGGGGTATTCATACTGGAAGAGCCTGTATGGATGAATAGCGGGGAAGGAGTTCTGGCGGAGGGAAGAGAGAGGATGGTGAGTGGAGCCCAATCACTCGAAGAGAGTTGACTTACTGTGAACCGCGAAATATCCAGACTCCAACGCGTAGCCACTGTAATGGTGGTTGATGCTTACTCGTCCCCCAGCCGAGGGGGTGGATGACGATCAGGAGAACAGGATGATAATCTAGTAAAAGAGTCAGAGGAACCCTCAAGAATGGAGGGAATAGGTAGCTTACTCGCCGAAATCGAGATGATTCATGCCCATCGCGCGCGACTGGGGTCGGTACAGGGTCTTGTGTACGAGCAGGGATCTCGGAAGTTGTGGGACAGTATAACGAGCTGAAAATTGGGTTAGAACGACCCCAGTATCAAGGTGCAGGGTGTAGAACTCACCAAGAATGACATGGGTCTCCCCGTTGTACCCTAGGCAGGTGGGGGTTCAAACGTTCAGGCCCGATCAGGCTGAGGAGAGGCCACAAATAGGTGGGATAGCTGTAGCAAGGTAGTATTCGAGTCAGAACGACCCCATAAGTAAGCCAGTAGCTGGAAAACTCACCAGAAACGGGTCTCGTACTGTTGTAGAGTACAATGCAGCCCTCCCATTCCCTCGTCGGCCATCCACTGCATCTGGGAGGCAAGTCGCGCGACAGTCGGGCCCACACCAAGTGCAGAGCTAGAAGTAAACGCACAGTCTGCACTCCACTGGCAGTATCGAGCATGGGAGGGAGGGAGGGGGAGGGAGAGAGAGAAGCAAACCGTGACCAAGTGCAACAGGCCCCGATGCCTCTGATTGGCTCGATCAATCGATCAGGGCGCTCGATCAAAAAGTACCTGACTTGATCACATTGTGCGCAATTTTAAATTTATGGCCGACTTCATTACGCGACTCAAAGCATCGACCAAAGTTTGATATGTCCGAGCTGACGTGCCTATCTTTGGAAGCGTCGGGCATCGTGAGTGACGACGAGCGGGGCCCCAAGTCTACTCCTTCGACCTCTTACTCACCCCCATGCAACCTACCCCACAGAATCTCGTGCTCGACCGACCGAGCTGACCTTGTCACCCCGAAGTCTCCAGCCCACCCCTGGAGCTCAGCGCTGTGCTCGAGAAAACACTCGGTAAGCTTTTCGGACGGATGTGTGACGGTTACGAAGGGGCTAACATTTGGATTGCCTTTTTATTTAGGCACATGGCGTCGAGGTCGGCGACGCTGGGTACACGGGGATCGATCCTTGTACGCAGCGTGTGGATGGACCCACATTGAAGGAACAAGGGATGGAGTATGTCAGGATCTTTGGTTATTGATGATTCGCTGCGCACTCACTTGTTTTTGCTTACTTAGATACAAGTTATCGGACGCCAGACCATCTGATGCGTCGCGAAGTATGCCTGTTGTGAGTATGTCATATATTTGTGATTTGTTTCCTGAACGAGGAGGGACTTACGGAACGTACATAGGATTGTGTGTGTGTGTGTGTGTGCTTGAAGTCGCAGATGATGGGTCGCTCAGCCACATTCCACAATCTCCTCAACCATCACGACAGAAGTATCTGAATAACTCGTACAACCTCAGCTGCTCTCGTACCACCACCATCGTATCTGCCACACAAAACCCGCTCGACACCCAACTTTCCCCTCTAAATTCTGCATTAGGCAACTCTCGACACCCTTCGTTCTCCCCCTCAACTTCGAAAACGACACTTTTTGTTTCTCTCCTCCCTCCATCACAGCCAAGCATGCCACTTGCACTTCCCCTCCAAAATCCCGATTAGGCCATTCTCGACGCCCTTTCTTCCCTCTCCATCCTTCTCTCCACCACCACCATCATCATTCAAGCCGTTTCCGAAGTCGCGAAGGAGATACTTGATAAGGAAAAGAAGTAAGTGATAGTGTATGAATGATGGGGCATGCGTACTCACCGAAACCTGACGCTAGTGTAAGGGGTTGCCCCCTTTTCGCTCCTGAATCGTGTCAGTTCCTCGCGTTTCACCTCTCCCCCTCGCGCTATCCTCGCGTTACCTCGCGTTTCCACCCACATTATGCTCTTATGACTCAAGACAGGCTATTTTAGTCTGTACTAGCTTTAGTACACTATTTAGTCTTTCTTCCTATGCTTATCTTCCATTTCTCCTGCCTATGCCACCTCATTCATTGTATTTATATGTTTTATGCCTATGCCACATGTATCAGACTCAATTGTACCTACGTACGAACTCTCGCGCACCCAATACACTCCCGCGAAGGGTTTCCCCCCNATCTTGACGCGCTCGCGCTCTCGCGCTTGAGCTCGCGTTCTCACCTTAACCACCAACCACCACCACTCCCACGGGGTACCAAGTCCCTAGGAACCCTCGAACCCGCACTTCGCACCTAGCCCAACCTAGGTCGCGATCCTTATACTAGTACTCTGCGAACCTCAACAAGACTTGACTGTCGCGCATGGGTAGGTAAGTGATGTTGCACCGGGATGGAGGCTTGAGTTGAGTGGAAGGGAGGGAGAGGAAGGAAGGGAGAGGGAGGAGAAAGCGGGGTTGAGGAAGTGGAGGTGAGTGCGTGAGTGGAGGTTGTAAGGGTGCTTCGAGCATGAAGAAATTGACCGAATGCAGGGACAGACGGGGCATTTCATCGGCTTTGGCAAGGTTTGCGAGCGCATGTAAGTGGTCATTTTGCTGTGCCTATCACTCGTTGGCATCGCAAGGGTTTCTATTCGCACACAGTGAGTCTTATGCTCGTTTATTCAATTCGTTATGGCGTACAATACATGCAGGTACATTCTGTTATCCTCAAACAAGCCTCCCCTTCAAGAACCAAGTCACTTCCTCCTCGCCAACTGCCTTTACCTCAAATATAGACCTAGAACCCGAAAGAACACATTAAGAACATCAAACAAAAAACCCCAAAACATCTACTCACCTCAACGAATGAAGCCCGACGCTCCCACGGACGAAAAAANTCGAATTTTCAAAAACTCGCCCTCGAAACAAAATCAAAGACGACTCGATCAATACTTTAGCTGCCCTTTCGCAAACATGGTCAGGAATAGCCTGGACGGGTACGAGCATGGGAATATCACCGCTAGACGGGGGCGTTGAGTTGCGGATGAGATTCGGAGGATTCTGTGTTAAGAGGAGGAGGTTAGTAAGTATTCACATAAACAGCGTCAGATGGCCTTTTCAAAGGTTGTAACTACTCATATACTTATGTTTTATATACCATCAATAAAACTTTTTCCATCGGTATTTCCGTGCCCCAGCGTGGTTTTGACAATTCTAGAGTGCGGGGTAAGGACATGGGTGAAATCTGAAAAACTAATGTCAGGGTCTTGGAAGGGTGATGAACACAGCTAGACGACGTACGATCAAGGATGTATCGGTCACCAGTCGGTCCATCAAGTGGTCATGGAGATATGGACCGCGGTGTCCTGGAGCAAGTCTATGTGAAAAAAGTCAATGTAGGTGAGTCAATACTCAGCATCAAACACGCGAAACCACTTACAAATCATCAATATCGATCACTTGTCGTTCCTACAGCGCTTCTGACGCGTTTCCGACGCTTTCGAAAATTCGGTCCATGAGGACGTTTCGTGGTCGAATTTTTCAAATCTTCACAGAGCCTTCCGCAAAACCGACCATAGGTGCGCCAGGACCCTACGACACCGTGGATATAGTTTGATTCGGCGAGCGTTTCGACATTCGGTGGGAATTCAAGTTTTTTTCGCTCAGTTGGCGAGGCGAGTGCCTGCTAACATCATCAATGTCGTTGTCAGTGACTTTGAAATGATTCCCAAAGATAGAGAAGGGACGTACGAACCTGGGAACACGCAAATCTATGCGATTTCATCGAGATCCCGCGAAGAAACCAATTATTTCGTCCTGAAGGGCAAAAAGGCAAAAAGCGAAGATAGGTAGGTGAGTATTCATTGAACCTTGCCGGAAGCACTCACATTTGACTCAGGTACCATGTGGGACTGTTTTCTTGGCGGTGGTTTTGCCGTATACGGCCGTATTGACAAGTCGGCGCGAGGAAGTAGGCCATGGGTTAAATTTGGAGAACCCATCGTGAGCGCTTCAAAACTTGGTCCAAGGGTCGTCCATGGTCTACGAGCAAGGTTCTGTGTCGATCGTGCGGCACAGATCCGTCGTTGTCCGTCAATTCGTGATTTTTGGGATGGGTCCGCACCAAGGCTTCGGGTAGACCTGGACAACGAGGTGTTATCTTCAAATTTACGGTTTGAGACGATGATGTACGACTTACTGTTCCTGTCGCCGGCGATCTGGACCGGTTATTCGAGAGTTTGTGGAGGAAATCAGAATCTTCCCCGGGGGGGGGGGACAACTCAAACTGGTAATATGTAAGTGTACGGCTGGACAAACATGATAGGATGACGTACTGATGATCTCGTATGACGGCTAAATTGATTCGGTGGCGACAATTACGTGCGGTCGGGCGTGGTTCGAGTTTCGGCGCGATGGGGAGGGAGGGAGCTGGCGCCCCGAAAACGAATACCAAGGTCTTGAAAACTCGGTCATAGATGCGGTATGGATGTCGTAACCTGGGGATACAAGAGTTTGATGTGGATATATTGAGATTGCTTGGGAATTCAAGATTATCGGATCGAGCGGGGCGTGACCCCGTTTTAAAACGATGAATGTTACAGTGAGCTTTTCGTAAATCTGGGTGAAGATGATGCGATCACGTACCTCTCAGGTCTAGCCGGTCGCATCCAGCTGCGTGCGTTTCCCATGGAGAAACCAAAGATTCCGTCTTTGGGAGGAAAAACGAAATTCCTAATCCAGATCTTCGTGTCAGCTCAAGCAAACGATATCAGAGGTCATCCAGGAACGTCCCATGATGGTGGTATAGGATTCACCACGTAGCGTATCGAAGGGGATGAGGAATTTCGAGATTTGTCTCGTCTCCGGGTAAAACATGTTTTTTCGTTGCTAAAACCCTCTTTGCTCATGCCAGCCCTTTGCAGATCTCAGGGACAATGACTTCGCACCTTAGCTTCGAGGTCTCAATAGCTTCGAACCGCTTGACTGCACCCCAGGGATGGAAACNAAAGATTCTAGAGAGTGGGTAAGTTGACCATTTCGGGGATGAATGAATTCCTCGGGGGGACTTACCTTGGTTGATTGCAGAGCCTAGGGTCGAGGTGTAGGCAGATGGGGATGAGTAAGTGTACTCGAGGCCGTTGGTGAGGTCCCCCAAGTGCCGAAATCCCTGCAAGCTGGGGAATCATGTTTGTGTCGGGTAAGCACCCGATTTTCGTCATGCAATGCTTAGATACTCATGTCAGCTCCTTTGGGATGCTAGGTACAATGTCTGAACGGCTTACTTTTGAGGGTGCGAAGGCTGGAAGCGGCTTCATTAGGTCTTGGGGGCGGAGACAGGGAGACAAAGATTCTAAGTGATTGTGGTGAGTAAACGGTTTCGAGAAAGAAGCAATTGACTTACCCGATCAAATTGCGTGCCCACGATCGATGTGTAGGCAGATGGGGATGAGTAGGCGTAGTCAAGGCCCTGAGAGTTCTGTACATCCCGGAAACGAAGTAAGTATCATGCAATCCGGTTTTGGACAACAAAACAGGCACTCACCATCAAGGGAGCATCCCAATTTGGCGGCTACGACAGGGTAGCATCGAGTTTGCGGACGTGCAAGATAAGTTTGATGGACTCACATCCACGGGAAACGGCTGCACGGTTCGTCTTAGCGTTCTTCAGTCGTGTTTACGCGTTGATGAGCGTCCTCTAGCGCGTATCGTTGAAGCTCTGAGCGACGGTTTCGGAGGTTGGTGTTCCGAGGGGCGGGCGGAGGTAGGGTATCTGCCGCCTGCGACAATGCTGAAAATGGGTCCAGCAATGTTGAGATTGCGGGTGCGCACATCTACAAGGTCAGGTAAGTCGGTTATATGCCTTCTACTTGAAAAAAAAAAACACAAAAGGAAGCTTACCGTTCTTATTTTCCTACCCAGCCAGCTCCACCAACCGCAACAAATATCTCAACAACGGATCGGTCGTTCGTCCTGCCATTCGGATATGTTGGGTATGTATGGGTAATCTTGCTGTAGCTCGCTTCTTTCACGCTCGAGATTGAAGCTTTCATTATGGGGTGGGGAATGGGGGTATGGGGAAGGGAGAAAGTGCCGGTTGACCGTTGGGGGTGCGGAGAGGCTTGGGAACGGTGGTATATCGTTGGAATAGTTTGCTAGAGTGATTGTAAGCTGTCCGTGCATGTCTGAGAAGGAGGGACGCACCATATCAGAAGAAATAGCCTTAGTTACCCGCACCCGTCTGTAATCTCAATTTTCACCTCTAATACACTTTTTCCCGCTAATCAGAGCGGAGCATCGTGTTCGTCAAACGCGTGACTTGGTTTACGACGCATTTCGAGAAGGATGGAAGATGATTTGCGTTGGAGAAGTTGGATTTGGGGGGAGGAGAGGACAGGCGCACGGATGGGACTTGTGCACTGACGGTAGGGGATCGGGGGGNCAGAAAAGGCAGACGAAGCGGTCTAGTACGGAGGGGGAGTGAGCGCCGTACTCGATTCCATTGGACCTGTACTCACTTTGCTTCCGTCGCCTCGGAGTTGTCGCATCCAACCTGCATCCAACACATCAACGTCGCACGTCCACAGGACCCCCGAAAATTGGGGTGGAGGTCGGATTAATTGGCGTTGATGCGGAAGGGCAATTGGTACGAGAATCGAGACGCGTAGACCGGATCCGAGAGGGAGTGGCTGAATATCTTATGTTGGGGTACAAGTTGGGTAGGGATGAAGAGATAGGTGAGCGCCAAATCGAGCGCGCGAACGACCCTGAGGACAAGAGTGCGTGCGTACATATGCCATAAGAACGAGCCTAAGGCTACTCCTCGTATGTACCGCTTTGACCGGTAGGTTTTCGTATGTGTTCCTGTTCGTTTCGCCTCATGGCGGCCTCATGCCTTCTCGTATATATGGTACCTACGGACTTTTCGTGCACCTCACTGATTGCCCGCGTATCACCGGGGTGAGTATACTTACTTTTACCTATGCTTTTCGTACTTATCTCACACGCGCGTCGTAGCCGAACTTGTTATTCTTACAACTAAGGCTCCACAAAAAGCGTTCGGTTTGTTAATCAGCACATTCAAGCTCTCCAACACTTTGATTGTTTAGGCGCAAACGATCAAGCTTGAGGCGGGTTTGTCTGAGCCATAGCTCGGTATCGCTTCAGTGAAGTTCAAAGAGAGTGAGGATATATGTTTCCATCGCCGAATAGAAGAAGCGAAATAGACGACTTTGTTTCCAAAGTATCATCATTGTGGGGTCGGAGTAAGTTTACATCAATTGGAGGTTGTAATTACACGAGTTATTTGTTGGGCGGAAGGTGCACAGCGAGGTTCGGAGTTAGACATAGCAAGTGGCGTGTGAAGTCTGACCAATACTCTTGGCATTTCCTGTTAAGGAGTGGCCTTTTTCTGCTTTTGCCAAGTCTGACCCCACAATTCCATACGCCTGCAATCGTATCCCTGCAAGCTTTAAGGTCGACTGGGCGCGCCTCACAACTAAGTCAAGGCGACTCTGAATACGTGGGACGCTCCTAGGTGCACGCATCGACTCGGATTTGGCCCTACTACACATACGCGTCGCGGTCGCGCGTTTTTCATCTAGATTTGTGAATCGCGTACCGAGACGCGTCGGTAAGTCCTCGGATAATTCTCTTGAATTGCTACCTGATCTCTGATGGCATAGGGTAGACTGTACTCCTGTGATGGCGCATAGGAAGGATCCTTCAAGTAGAAGCCAGGATGACAGCATGTCCATAGGCTCAGGAAGCGACCGAACGCTGACGCTGAAGGACAAGGTCTTGCACGCCTATTACAGCTCTGTGTGGTCGTACGATGCAGCTGCCTTCGAAAAATGGAGAAAAGAAAACGGTGTTGATGTAAGTACGTTTTGAGTACGTTCCTCCTTCAAACTTATCTGGCCTTCGACTCCACTAAATGTCTGTACTCGAATAGATATGTACATCTTGCGAAGGAAGCCCACAAGCAGCTCAACGTACTTGCCCCAGTGTCGTAGCCTTCAGGAAGGCTATGATTCTGCGGGAATTTGGGATATCGAGTGAGACTTACGACACTTGGCTCCAAGAGTCGAAGGATATTGGCGGTTTGATCATGAGAAGTGGGGTCTTGGGTCGGAGCGACAATATCAGTGCAACTGGCACTGCAGTGACAACTGGAGAACCTCTGCGTATTCCTGAGGATAGAGAGCCTCGTGCGGGACAATCGTTAAATGTGCCTGGGACGACAGAGAATCGCTCTTCGAGAGGTGAATTTTTCCCTCCTTTCCGCTTGGGTCTTCATACGTTTCGCTGACTGTGACGTCTCCTATCCTTTAGGTACCCAGTTGCCTTCACTTAGATCTTCATCGAGACCTATGTCTACAACACCAGCGGTTGGCATCTCAGTTGTGCCCCCGCCTACAACGAGCCTGTCGCAAGTAACTGTACCTGTTAACATGACACCCGTGACCAACAAGACCCATGTCTCCCACCTCTCTGGCACCCTCGATAACGGATTTATAAATCCTCCGGTTGCTCCATCATCGTCATTCAGCTTTTCCGTGCCATTTAAAAACCCCTCCTCTAGCGTATGCACATCGAGTCGTCCCCCGATTCTGGTGCCTACCTTCCCTCAACCTAGTCCTAGTTCTTGGACAACTGGTATCCAGCCAGCCCCCCCTCCCCAACGCGAGGCTCAGGTACCAGTACATCCATATGCCGGCGCTCGTCCAAATGAGCCACTCGCGGCGGAGATGATACCCAGAAAGCAATCTACAATCATGGTTGCTGATCCTCCTTCTCGAGTAATACAAGATACCAGACGGGGTTCCGCTGGCTTAAAGCGCTTGAATAGTCACGGAACCTCAGCCCCCCTCGTCCGTCCCTCATCTTCTACACCCAAACCAGTGTCTTTGCCATTGTCTTCGGCCACCATGCCGGTTCCACCCCAACCCACTCCCCTTCGACCACCTGCGTCTCCCCTACCCCCTCCCGCCCCGATAAATCCCCTTCAATATGCACCCTATAATCAATTTCATGGGCCGCCAAGTTATAGCTACAAAGATCTCCTCACGTGCTATCCGGAACTCTTTGCCAACAGCTCCGCCGTCGAAAACCAGAACGTCTGGTTACATACGAATTTGCATGCATTGAGGAAGGAAAATTTGGAGCTTAGACAGGGAAATAAAGCGCTCGTTGAGTCCAAATCAATGTTTCAGCTCGAGGTTACAGAAATTCGGAAGGAAAACGAAGCTGCTGTGAGGGCAAAAGAGGAGATCGAGAAGAAGCTCGCTGAGAAGGAAGTGGAGATGGGTGCGAAGATAGGCGAAGTGGAGAAACTTAGAGAGGAAGATGAGGCGAAATCAAAAGAGAAGATCGAGGGACTGGAAAAGAGGGTGAAGGACTTGGAAGTGGAAAAGGCAGCTCTCGCTATGGCGTATGGTACCTTTACCAAGGAAGCCGAAGATATCAAGGCGGGTTTGGCAAAAAGGGCTAGCGATAGCGAGGAGAATGCCCGAGCACAGGAAGATGCGAATTGTGTTCTCATCTTGTCGAATGCCTGTTTGGTGAAGGAGAAGGAACAAATGACGAGTCACTCAGAGTCGATGAAGGCCGAGCTCACAAAGATGATGCGGCAGCTGGAGGAGATGAAATCCACCGTTCCCGTTGGAGAAAATCGAGAGGCCAGCGATGATCGCCCCTGCGTTACTTGCCCAAAGAACAGCAAGGTTGTTCAAGAGCTGGAAATGAGGAATTCTGGCCTTTGCACGCGTAACGACGAATTGGTCAAGGAGAGGGACGATGCAACGCTGCGAGCGGAGGAGGTTGAGATGAAGTATAAGGAACTCCACTCTCAGTCGGAAGGGGTCAAAGCTTTCATCGTAAAGCTTCTGGAGCGTGATTCATTGGCTGGTTTGGAGAAAGCGCTGGACGCGCTTCCTTTCCGTCACGAGGAACACCAAAATGGTGACGCTTCGCCAGGCGTACCGGAGGTGGTAATTGGAAAGCAAGATTCTTGTAAGCTCTCGATTGTTTTGGTCTCCACGAGCACTTCTCTCAAAGCAATTCATGAATAGCCGAGGTCGTCCATACAGCCTCGTCCCACCTTAGCTGTTCGCCCGATGGTCAGTTCGCCGACCGTCAGCCAATAGATTTGGTATCGGCCTTCTCTGCCCGAGAAGCAGCTATCATGCAAGAGAGAGAAGACCTCAAGGCTGAGAAAGACGCGTTGAGGGTGGATAAGGCAGCGCTGAGGCAGAGATACACCGATTTCAACCAGAGGATTGACGACTTCTCGACACGGCTTGCAGCACACAGAGCTGAGGCCGATGCTGGACCAATTCTGGGCGGAGAATTACCTTCTCCTCATGCGAAACGTGAGTCCGCTTTGAACGAGGAGAGGGTGACACTGGAGCTGGAGAGAGAGGAACTGATGAAAGAAGGGGCGGTGTTGAAGCAAAGGGGTACCGATCGCAACAGGAGGAACGACCAGCTGAAGATGCGTGCCAGCTTAGTTCCAGGAATAGTTGAAATGCATTCCAGAGTACCGTCAGCATCTTCACCGACCGCAACGCCAACCCCAAGACCAGAGCTTGCGGCGGCGGCGTCTTCTATTCAGGCCGAAACCGTCGTTAACCAAGGAGAAGGGATTCCCCAAAACAAGTCGGAGGATCGCAAAGATGGTTTCGATCTACCGATTGAAGAACCGATTGAACCTGAAGGAGTGCCTTACGTATGTCCTACTGAACAAAACGGTCAAGGACTGGCGGAAATCTCACAAATGTTAATTACTACGTCGCCATCCACACTGGCACCATCATCGACTGCAGTTCTGGCACCGGACATAGTGACTCCAACTCATGTTCGTCTCATAGGTGTGCCTTTTATTTCTTTCTGTCGTCGCAGACTTAAACATGGTTAGCTGACCGTGCCTACCTCGTAGATCCGCTTGCTGCCAATAACTCAGGACCAGATGACATAGTAGGGTCGATGTTGCTCTTACAGATTGGGAGCTGGTCGACAATGACAAGTCTCATCCAACAATGTCTTACCATCGCTTCCGTGCTCCTTTCTACCCCTCTAACACGGTCTCCGTTATCACATCTACCGCCTTCGCGATTGGATGACAACCAGACTCTGCAACACACCACCACACTGAACGCTACGCCTATCACGTCTACCACCAGTATTTCTTCGCTGAGAACCCTAAGAAATCATCTTGAAGTCATGCGTCGTATTTGCTTGGGACGCGAAAAGGCTCTGGTTGCTGCCGCTAGCTCCGTTACATGCGCGTTCCAGGAGAACGTCGAGGTGGATTGTCACTCTGGCGACTTGCGTGCTGATAACATGAAGATGACGAAGGAAATGGGGAACGGCAATGACACGAATAGTATCGCTGGGGCCACTAACTTTGCCATGGAGGCTTGGAGCTTTAAGAGACCTTCGCCGTCTCCCCCCTCCTTGTCAGCGTATCCGAATGCTCTTTCGTACGGGTCGGGGGTAGAGACGGAGAGGGAGCGAATCGAAATGCTGCGACGTGAAAAGCAACTTTTACTTTTGGATCTCGAAGACGTTGAATGTCGGAAGGCCGAGTTGCGGTTGAGGAGGCTGAAAGTTCTCCGGGAAGATGATGGGATAGAAGGAGAGGAAGGAGTTGACTTGGAAATTTTGGTTGATGATGAGAGTGCTGACGAAGAGGAGTTTAGGTGGATGAATGTCCGACTGAGTGGCGAGAAGAAGTCTCAGGCTACAGAGGATGTCTCAATCCGCCCTGCACGCCGAAGACGGGATCGCAGTGTTGGTGGCTTTGATGACGGATCCTTCGACGCCCAACGCTCTTCATCACGTCGGAAGCGTTCTCGAGCTCGCGAACTTCAAGATGCTGAACTCTCGTCCAACGAAGACACAAGCTATAATTCTGAGCTTGCGCTGCCTACTAGGAAACGACACTCATCCGCTATAAGCAAAGCAAGTCCGGGGATTCTCTAGGCTCAGCCCACTTTGACTTTGCTCATCTTGATCTTCTTGCTATTTGTTATCTCATTTGCTTTCTTGTTTTTGTCCGCATTGGATCTCTGCTTTCGCACTTACCTACCTTGCTGTTCTTAGAGATATGTAATGAGGATTCCCGTTCGTTCCCAATATCCAAAAGAAAAGTCGACAAAACAAAATAAAGGAGCCAACACAAAAATATAATGGACCAACATGCAACTCTTCGGCGGACGACGACCTCCCTCTCGATGAACAAGAACAATTTCTTGCCCCCGTTCTCCACCTCTACTTCTTCGACACACTGGACCTCCTCACCTCCCACTATGCACATCACCTTGCCCTTCAAAAGCTAGGGGCGCATCTTCATTGGTGTGTAGAGGGGGGCACAGTTGTCATAGGACCATGCCCGGGCTATACGAAAGAATAAGCCGCGATTAATTTGTTGAAAAGAGGAGGACTCTCAGTGACAGGTCGCTTGAACCCCGGCACTCCGCTGGCACCACTAGCCACGGAAGTCGAGGGAGAGCCGCTTTTATCGTTCGCTTTTAGCAAACTCCCTATCCTTGCCTCTGACAAGACCCGTCAGTCGGGCATGTTGGGCAGGAGGCAGCGGACGCTTTCGAGAACAGGCGCTTAGCTGAGAGGAATCTGCCTGCGTACGAGGCGCCCGGCCGTTACAACTTTGCTACTACTTACCCTCCGTCTCCGCCGCTTTTACTAACCTCCCGTTCCAACATGTCAGTGCTTAACCTCTTTGAAACTTTCTTTCTTCTCATCAGGATGCATTTATATAGGCCTAAATGTCCTATCTGCAAGCAGTCAAGCAAAAAANTTGCGAAGCCACGAGTACAGCTATCATCGGATGAGCTATCAAATCGACTTAGGTGTGTTTTCTTTCTATGCTGTTCGTCGTGCTCTATATGACTGACTCCATGTTCCTCTTCCTACCTCCTCTCCTCCTACAATGCCCGCCCTATCCTTGCCCTTCGTTCCTTGGGAATACCTGTACTCTCTCCTTGTCCTGGATGGTCCCTCGCCCCTTTGCCCTTCCCTTCCTTCTTCAACCATGCCATGTCCCTTCCTCCTCTTCATAGATGGCAAACACTTTGATATTGAACGTCCCGCCATCAATTCCCCACTCTCTTGCCCATATCAGGAACTTCCCAACCCTTGCGCATTCACCTCGCTTCGTTCTGAAGGTCTGAAACTGCATCTTCAATCCAGCCATCCTTCAGCCGAGGCCATGGATACTTCATCTCCTGCCTCTCAAAATGACAGCCCCGAACTTCGTACTGGCATCACCGCCCCGTCTACTAGCACTGATTCCCCTTCCTCCCAAAACCCCTTTGTTCTTCCACTTCCCAACCATTCCCCTACCTCTTCCTTGGGCATAGTGGCATCTGGGCAGGGATCTGATCCGTCTCACCCTATGTCCCTGCGACGTCGGTCCGGGGGCAGCCAGCATGGAGGTGATGCTCCTCCCTCACCCCATATGTCTGGCACGGCGCTTGGGAGGGAGGGAGCAATCAATCCTCCTGCCTCTGCTACCGCATCAGCTGCTGCATCATCCTTGCAGGGGCAGGAGGGGGCTTCTCTGCATGATGTTGTTAAACAACGTCGTCCAGGTCTTGCTCCCTCCGTCACCCTTGCCCCTTCCATCACATCCGCTGCATCACCAACTCCCACCTCTGTTGCCTCGCCTGATCCTGAGTCGGCTCTGATTGTCACACCGTTGGGGAGGCAGTACAGCTATTGTTTTCATGCCTTGCATCGGGTCTTGCTCTGTATGAGCTGTAAAATTGCACTCTTACCTCAGAACCTACCCGGTCACATCCAAAAATCTCATAAAACCCGGCTTTCTCCTGCAACCAAGGAAGCCATTTCTCTCGACATCCAAAAACATGATATTAGTCAGCAATCCGATGTCGTTGCACCACCTTCTCCAGGCTGCGCGCCAGTTGAGGGGCTTCAACTCCGCCACAACGGATATGCCTGTGACATTGATGGGTGTACATATGTTTCTGGGACCCTAAAGACTATGAAAAACCACCATGGAACTGATCATCGGGAGTATTCCTTCTTCCCTGACCGCCGCTCAGTTTCATACCAAAACTTTTTTCCTCAAGATAGACTCTACTTTGAAGTCAACCCCGCGCTTGCCCATGTTCCTCGCGATTCTTTCAAAGAGGCCTTTTTACGCGACGTCGCTCCAGTCCATATAACCTCATCAACCTTCCACGTTCCCTCGAGTGACGATGAGGTTCCATTACTTGTCCAAAATATGGGATGGTTCGACCGGATCAAGCCGCATCTTGGGAGTCAAAAGAGTATAGCGGCTGTACGGGCTTTGGTCTCGCTTCCTAAGCCTGGTGATCCTTACCAGAAGCTCACTCAAGGATTCTTCAAGTACTTGAAGAATATTCAGACGCACGCTCTGCAGGATGATCTCATCATTCGCCGTATGCTCCATACATACCCCATGTGAGTTGTCTCATCTCATTTTCCTCCCTATACCAACTTTAACTCTTCAAGTCCGTCATATGGCAGCAAGCTTTGGCCTTCAGCATTGGAGGATGCCACCCTGAAACATAACTCAAATCTGTTGGCATCGTTCACATGCATGGTCCTTCGCTGTTGCAAGTCCTCTGTGCCTGACTATAAACTTCCAATCAGTCCTCTTGATAGGAAGCGCGCAGAACATCTGGAAAAGTTGATAAGCCAAAACAGCGTTGAACCTGGGGATCTGCATACATTCATTTTCCCTTTCTTTTCCAAGTACGATTCACGCTTCTCTGTTGACAATAAGTGGCAGCATCCAATGGAGCATTTCTATCTGCTCTACTTCCTCAAAAATGATGGAACTTTCGCCAACGCCCACCATATTACCTCGCCACTTTCTGGGATTCGGTACAACTGTCGTGCTATTGTCTACTTTGAAGGCCGCCGTTCAAGTGGAGAGGTTGGCATGGTCGAGTAAGTTAAATACTTCTCTTTTATATTGATCATAATGCTCACATAGAACGTAGAAATATAAAACAATTAGCACAATGTCATCTCAGTCGTGAGGTTCATTCGACTTGGGAAGTTGTCTCCAACTTTCAAGCACTTGCCTCATCCATCGCTCACGCTACTCCGCGGCCTAATCCTGTTCGAATCGAAGACAACTTTAACGTCTTCATTCATGAGTCCGCCCGTCTTTGTGTTCCAGCTTATCGCGATGGTATGCATGATATCGTCCAACGCTGCGACGACATCATTCAAGACCTGTTTGGGTCTTCACTTCCTACACTGTCAATTCCCAATTCATTGATAGACAATTGGACGAATGACACACGGGGTTATTCTTGGCTAAAGGAGCCTCAAGTCCCATCTCTTGACTTGACCCTGGTACACCACCTTCTTGACAATGACCAATTCCCCCTTGGAATGTATTCCAACGGCCAGTTCTTTCCGAACTCTTTCAATATTGTTGCCATTCTCCAGAAGTGCGACGAACTGCTGCATCTCCTCGCTGTCTTGGCTTTTACAACAAATGGTGGATCGCCTCGAGCAACGGAGTTCGTTGAGCATCGCTTCCAGAACGGAACAAAACCTCGGACGATTCTCTTCAGCAATGGCGATATTTGGTTGATGACTCGTCGCCTAAAGTACAACAAGCTTGTAATGGCAGACTCGTGTATACCAACCAAATGTCACAAGACATTTTCACGATTGCTTCAGACCTACCTGGTCTTCATACGCCCATCTGTTCGTCTTCTTGTCAGCATCAAGTTTGGTGAAACAGCCGCCCAGAGCTATGACGAGTTTCTATTCACAACTGAAGGCCGTCGTATGACAGGAGACGAGTTCGGCACGATCCTAACAAAGACCCTTAGCCAATACTGTGGTGTGGAGAAATGCGGCCCTCGTAGCTTCCGGCAAATCAACGTTGAAATTGGGCGGGCCTATTTGGGCACGGATATTAACCTTGGCGAAGATTCCCTCGACGTCATTGCTGCTCAGAGGGGTCATTCAATTTCCACTGAACGTCAGCACTACGGAGCAAATGGCGGGCATATCGACAACTTGACTTCAGATATGCTCCAGCGCTTTGGCCGAGTTTCCGAGGAGTGGCATCAATTTCACAGGTTTCGTGAAAACTATGCCCCCCAGTTGCCTTTGGAACATCGTCGAGAAATTCTCAATAAGCTCGTCACAGCTGGTAGCACCAGTACTTTAGCCCCGCAGTCTGACTTGTCTGGAATACTTTTGGCAGTTCAATCGTTGGAGGCTCGTTTACTCAACGCTCTGGTGGCCAATGAAACCCGGTTGAAGGAACTTGTCACCAAATCATCAGTTCCTGAAGCCTCTCCAAGGACTCCTGCTATGCCTCCAACCCCCCCCAGTCTTAGGAACATCGACACCCAGCGCTAATTTGACTGCAACGGAGACAATAGCACCGGATGTTGAACACGACGATGAAATTGAGCATTCTCCCCCACCGAAAGCCTCAAGCATGCCGTCGTCTCAGGCGCCTCTTGCATTTCAGGACCCCCAATGCTTTCAACCCCCAGCTGCTAACGGCTATGCTCGGGCTCAGCATTTAGATATTGCAAAAGGCTTGCCTGGGGTCCTCATTAATGCTGGTGCTGGTGCTGTTGACGATGAAGAGGAATTCAACCGGGAGTTTCATAATCCATTCTTTCAAAGTCCAAGCTCAGACGATATATTTCCACCTGGCCCGTTTCCTCAGACAGCCAAGCTGTCCTCTTCGAAGCGACCAGCAGAAGACCAGTATCGGAACGAGCCGCCAAAACGACTACGCTCGATGCCATCGCTTCAACTCCCACTGATTCCTGGAACATACCCGAACTTTCCTTCCTCCTCCGTATTGAGAATTGCCCCGTCAACCACTTCGACCACCCTCCAATCTAATGCCAACACGTCGGCGGCCGTCATCGTGGTGAACAACGGTGGTGTTGCTGCGTCAACCCCAGACTTCGACGCCGTCACCCCAACCGCCGCACCCACTGCCTCGTCTGAACCTGAGCCCGAATTCGAACTTGAATACTACGATCCACCAACCGACATCATTCAAAAACCCGCCCCTCCTGTTCTTGCATCTACCACGTTGAACTCCAATAAGCCCACCAAGCGTTTGGCACAAGACCAATCTACTCCAGCAAACTCAACGAGGTATGCCCGTTTCCCTCCTCTCATCTCTCCTTATAATCAGTCTCATTCCACCGTGTCTAGGGAAATCTGTAGGCACGAACGGATCTCAACAAACCCGCGCGGTACCGACGCCAAATTCGACACCTTCAATACGGCGCTCTCGATCGACGAACGAAACGTATGTTGTCCAGACCTTCATCGTGCCTTCATCCTATTGATGCTTTTGCTCCAGCCTCTTGAACTCCAGGAAAAGGACCCGGTAAGCTATTTCTTTCGCAGTTGCTCTAGTCTAACATCCTTTACAGAAAAAGCAGGCGCGCTTGGCCAACAAGGAGAACAATATACATGCAGGGGGCCGCAAAAGTAGCATCCAGGGCAGGGAGGGATACCGGGGTAATTGAACAAAAAAAAACTGATTGGCTCTCCCGTATGATGTACCAAGTAGTAGGTCTGATGAGTACGCGCGTGTGGTAGAAAGTAATCATCTAAAGCTCGCTACCGTTCGTGTTCGGACCTGCGGTGGTATGAGTACAGCTAGCGACATGCGTACCTGATGAAGATCATGACGTCGTCTCCAGGCCCGCCTGTACCATCCAGGAAGTCCCTGGCCTCGGCGGTACCGATTGGGGTAGAGATCGTTCCAAAAATGATCTTCGTACATGTACTTATTGCGCAGAGGCATGATTGCCATGCATACAGGCTCTACAGTAGGAACATATAGCAGAACACTGCTGAAAGGGATACGGCATGCTGAAAAATAAGGTACGTGGCCCAATGTCCTTCTGAGTATTTAAGCGTGAAGCCTCAAAGGGACCCTCTAAACCGCCCACATCTACTCCTGACCGTGGCAGGGGCTTCGCGAGAACTTAAAGGGGAATGCTCGACAAACGCCTGAGGAAGCTCAAGGAACACTCACCTCCCCCACTCAGATCTCAGAGTTTGCCTGGCATATTCCTCAATTTACTGCTTACTCTGCCATCCACTCTCCTATCACTGACATCAACCTCAATCAGAATTCAACAAATTCATATCACACGACTATTCGTGTCCTATCTTCCGCGGTGTCAAGGCTCGTTGAAATGAGGAAGGACTTGGAGAGGGCGAAACGCAAGCTCGAAGAGAAGGAAGCATTGAGAAAGCATCAGACGGAAGTACTGGTCAATGACTCCATCCTTCGGAACGAGATATTGCACGACGTATTATCCTGCCCGATGACGAAGCACGTCCGTTTGGGGGAAAAGTCATCTGATTAATGATTGGCTTGTTACACTTAGCAGCAAGATGACGCCACCTTGCTATGTGGAAAGCCTGTTCTCAACTCGCAACCTGCGCCTAGGATAGCACCCGCGGGTAGGCAAGCAGCCCTGGCTAGGATTCCATCTCGGATCCCTCGGATTTCGCGTTTTACTTGGTTTAACGTAGCTAAGGTATTTCAAGGTAAATATATCTACTTCTCAAGATTTGCCTTGTATGCGTGAAGATGGCTCAGATATGATTTCCGTTGCTCTACTTCGCCTTCGCCGTCAGGTTCGAGGCGAAATGGCACTTCAGTTGCAGTAGTCAAGTAATGGCTCTCCGGTAACATCCGAGATCTCTATACTCAAGCATTAAGGGCACCATGAAGTATCCTTGTATAGCAAAGGAATAACTACAAAAAAATCACGAAGATACGGAGGGTAGTGACGGTACGCAGTCGTCGGTTGGCATAAAAGTGGTCCTTGAGCTCGGATTTCATAGTTTCATCACTGTCAAAAGACAGTTCTATTACTGACCCACTTTGAAGCTGTGGTTTCGATGCTTGCGAACGTGAGTACACCTCAATGTCACGGCACGACCGGAAAGTCCCCACTGGCTTTTATCATCGGTTTACCCAGGACGTCCGTGGATTCAGCGATCAATACGCACGAGGTCGTCTTGTCAGTGTCCTTGAAGGGGGCTATAGTCATCGTGCCCTGATCAGCGGTACGCTGGCCCATCTTTGCGGCTTAGTCGGCGATACTGTCAAAGTCGATGAAAGATGGTGGAGTCCCGAGAACCTGGATGAAGTACCATCCCTCCTTCGAAATCACTCATCCGTCACTGACATGCACCAGAGATAGAAAAGGCTACGAAGAAGAAGCGAGGAGGACGTCCGTCGCTATCTACACCGTCCAACTCTTCAGGTACACGTTGATAGCTCGGACGTGTCTTCTTTATCAAGCTTGGATTCCGCACCTGAAGACACCCCGCCTGTTAAGAAGGGCCCAAGAGTCATCTTACGCTTAGGACCAAAGCCTTGATGTTCTTTCATACCAGGAAACTCGTCCTGGTACGCATACGATACCCTATACTCGCTGTAATCGGCGATCTTTAGAATGACCTTTCCCCCGTTATGACCAGCCATTGACTCTATTTGAGGCTGCCGTTGGCAATCAGCTTTCGCAGAAATCAGCCAGGGCATCTGGTTTCATCAGATCTGGGATTCCGAGTCCGGTTAACGTTATGGCCTTACGACGATAAGGAATAAATTCTAGAAAATCGCGTTGTAAACTTGTTGAAAACCAAAGTAAAATTGACATGAATTGAAGAGTCTCACCTTGATAAGATAGGGATTGGTCGGTAAACATGACAGCATCCCGCATTCCTGAAGTATCGTTAGGGGAGGTTCGATTGAGCGAGCAGTAGGGCGGCGCCCAGTGCAGCTTCTATGGTTTCGCCACCAACGTTGTCGCAGTAGCTGAAAAGAATAAACACATATAGGTTGAATACGGGAAGCCGGAGAGAGTAAATGAAGTCCTACTAATCAATGGGCCCATGCTTGGCCAGAACTTCACTTATGTTTGTGGTTTTGTAGGTGAAGGCGACATCCACGCCGAGAGCTTCAAGTAGTTTGACTTTGTCGTCGCTCCCGACTGAGGCGATGACTTTGAGACCGTCCAACTTAGCTAACTGCGCCACGACACTTTCACGATGAATGCTCATGTTACTCAAAAAAGCAACTTCGCCCTACGAGAAAACAAGATTCTATGTGTCATGAAGAGACAGACCTATGAGTGTTTTTATCGGTCAAGACTTTTGACCGATAAAAACCGTCATAAAAACCGTCATAGTGCTCGCCAATTTTGGAGTTTGGATTCTAGGAAAGGGAAGATCACTTAGCGAGTGGGAAGAAGTTTGAGGGAAGAACTAAGATACCTCCCAGCGGAGCACAATTCCATCGCCGTAAATTTCGACCCTGAAGGGCTCATGTTCGCTGGCGGTGTTACTGCCGTCTACGCAGAAGATGTACGTACGGTCCACCTAGAGTAAAGGAATCCGAGGCTTTGCCGGCTCAATGATCCATAAGATGAATTGGTAAGTTGAGGGAGAGCTTACCAAATCCACCCATGTTCCTCCAGCAGCCACCATTCTCGCATAGGCGTAGACATCCAGAGAGACGCACAAGGTCTCCACCAAGAATCCCCCGTTGAGAGGGGTATCATCGAGGTCATTCGTCTGGCTGACGTCGTAAATTGTCGTCTCGCCCGGGACGGGTAGACCTAGGAGCATTAGGTGAGTACCGATCAATACACAATGAAGAGAAAAGTTGAGGTTATACTTACCACGGGAAGGGACTTTGTTGAAAACGAGACGGGTGTCAGGGCGTGAAACCATTCCTCGAGAGCGAGGAAACCAGAGTGAGCCATGTAAAACAGCTTTATATGGGAGGACTGTCGTTCCGATGGACAAGGAAATCTACCGGAGGCCCACGTAAGGTGACTTGCCGAGGTATCATCGGAGAGCGAAGACGCGTCACGTAAGATAAGAAACGATGATAGAAGTAAGGAATCCTTCAAGTTGAAGTGACCTGGGTTAAACGTTGACGTTGAGCTGTTGGTGGACATCTACGCGACGACTCATGAACATATTTCGCCATTTCATTGGTGGGTAGACAATGGGTAGAAGTCTCCTTGAAGGAGATGCTGTAGCCTGTGACCGTCGCGTTCTCCACTTGGTCAACATTCGAAGCGTCTTTCCGCCTTTTTCTCAAGCCGCCTAGTTT
Organism: Pleurotus djamor; assembly: GCA_029747585.1. NCBI lineage: Eukaryota > Fungi > Basidiomycota > Agaricomycetes > Agaricales > Pleurotaceae > Pleurotus > Pleurotus djamor. The sequence goes on along the minus strand of JAPEVF010000147.1, from coordinate 29,165 downwards.
ATCTGGTCCTACCCATACTCTACGAGCGTGTTAATATCAAAGTGATCCGCAAAGCCAATTCTTTCTCAGTCGTAGCTCCTAACTCCTATTCTTCAAGTGTCCGTGATGACGCGTCCCTTCAGTTGAGAACTCAACTTCTCCCAAGTCTTTCTTCGACGTCCCTTCCCCTACCCTCACTGGCAAGCGGCTCAGGCCATCAAAGATACGTGGTCAAAGGGCGCTAGAAGTACTCAAACACCGCCTCGAGCGACGGGGCTCGTTGATGAGAAACTCTACTCGAGGCTCCAACTCATTGACAGAGCTGGTTCTGGTGAAAACCCACAGCGGTGAGATTGAGTTTAGTGTGAATGTGCCTAGAAAGCAACTGAATCATCTGTCGTGGTAGATGCTCGCACCAACGGTTTCAGCGATGTCCTCATTACTCAGTATACGTACTCATTGCTGAACCACCCCGGAACCTGAACGTTGAACGGCTGGACCTCCGAAACCCTGGCCTCGAACGCCGACGATATGAGCCAGAGCTCGTCTGGACACGAGCACGGAAACGAAAATGACTCACTTGGTTGATTGACGTGTGGGCTGCCGCCGTCGAAAGGTTTTAATCCACCACGGTGACTTCGTGAGTTTTACTTCGCGATGTCATTGTCGTCATCCCCTTACCTCTCGAATGTATCTCAGAATGTACTATGGGCCGCCGGTAGACCGTTCTTGCTATGTCTACCCTGGGTGGTCACGACTTTCCTCTGACGAGCGCGATCTAATTCTTGCTCCATTCCAAGAAGCGTTCGGGAGCATCCATCCTCCTTTTTAGATTTGTCATGGGCAAGAGCAACATGTATTAGCATCATCGCCACCGCAGACACCTCTGCCAACCCCAAGCAAGTGGAATGCAAGGCGGACGAGTCGCTTCGTGTAGCGGATACGCTGGTTGTTGGGCGCGGAATGAAACACAAGGAGAGGACGACGGTGCTCTACGCCTCGGAGCCAGGGATTTCAAATCACCTGCGTAAACAGCTCCGACCCATCGAACTAGCTTCCCTTCGACAACCACTGTGTCTCCGCGATCGAGATATGTAGCCTACTCCTTAGAGTACGCTGGTAGCTTACTGCTCCATTCAACGCCGGATCTTTCCCTCCCTCCCAAAGATCAATCAAATCCTTCTGGATGAAAGAAACGGAGAACACGAAATCGAAACGGACCCCTCAAGCGATGCTGCGTATCGGCGAATCGACGGACAATGCCACCAAGCTTAGTCTGCGGCGTGCGTATCATGTTTGTACCCTTCTCTCTGCCTCACACAAATCGTCTCCCGCCTTCAGTCAATGCCGCTACCGCCTCTTTCTAGACACCCTTCCGAACGTCGCGCCGTGTACCTTCCCGGCGCGGGTGCCAATGTACAACGCTGATACCAGCAGCGCCTCCGCCACTTGTTCTGAACTTGAGCAGAGATGGAGGCATACTTCAGCCCTAACGTCGATGTCGCTGGGGCTATAGAGTATGTCGTTGCTATGGTTGAAGATCTTTTGGCCGACTATCTGCTGTGACTTTCCAGGAAGACCTTTGTGACCTGATGCCCGTGGACAACGAGTTCAATCTGTTCGGTTGTGGTGTCATGGTTGGTCAGGAAGAGGTTGAAGTTGTCGCCGAGTTGTTCAACATTTTGTGTTTCTCTTCCTGGGTCGTATCCACGCTCTTATCGCCCTTTAAGGAGATATCATAAACTAAAGCATTGAGAATACTGTATACCAGTCAACGGACTGTATGTGTAGACTATAACAAGGTACTCTTGGAGCTTCATACACGAATCATATACTATCCTAGTTCTGTGGATATGAGGGTCTTGTTTATGTGTGTCAATGCAAGATGCTCTTCGGCTCGACAACATCTAAGGACGATAAAGAGCTCAATGGCCGCACCGTGATTAACATATGAAATCTTTTCCCGTCCTTTCTCTTCATTACCTTTGAATCAGATGGTGCACTAGAGTATCCCCTGGTCAGAAGAGATTCAGTTCGGGAAGGTATTACGAGCTCTGTGGCATAAAATCGTCAATGTTGGGGGATCGGTACAAGCTTGAGCGTTACAGATAACCAAGTACCTAACTAAGTATCTAAGCACATAGGACAAATACACATACACCGGTCGAATAGAAATTGAATCAGTATCAGTTCCTCTTCCTTCGGGGATTAAACTCATGGGCCCTGAGTTGTTTCTGGGCATCCATGCCGCACTTCAAAAGCCTCTCGCGAGCGCCGAGCTTCTTTCCAGTATTCCTTGGTACGGGTGCTTGGACTTGAACGTCCTCAGAGGTCTTTTGCGCAGTCACCTTTTTGCCTTGGTAGCACGAGAAGAAGAACGGGCTGCTCGTTTACGAGGGGCCGCTTGAGCTTTTGAAGTAGTAGCTGGAATCGGGAGGGAAGACGACGCTGTCGCGTCTGCCACAGCCAGATCCTTGGAGGGAGCGGTAGAGACCGCGCTCAAGGGAGACTTGGAGGACAAAGGCATGAGGCCAAGGCTGATGGAAGGCTTGGTACTGGTGGAGATATTTGCTTGACCTTGATTTTCTTTCCCTGCTGCGAAGACGGGTGCCTTGGGGGACCGAGCGGTGGGGAGAGAACTAGAACTAGAACCAAGGGCAGACGCAGACGCAGACAGAACCTCTTTCGTACCACGACCAGAAGGTTCGATAAGACTTCGGTTTCTTGGAACCTGTGGCCGCGCGAGGTTTGCTCAAGGCTAACAGTGGTACGGCGGGAGGATGAACCATTTGAATCCATGCTTTGGGCAAGGAGGCATACGCATCAGCATGTCCACGCCGCTAGGAGCTATGATGGAGACCTGTACACCTAGAGATAACGAGCATCAGGAAAAGAGTTTGCTGGGAGGCTGCCCAACCTGAAGTTGAGACAAACTGAAGTTCAAAGTTGGTGGTGCGCTTAAACGTTTGTGCGTCTGAGCGTCTGCGTGAGCCTTCTTTGTTCTTCCCTCCATCACGCCAGCACGTTCGACTCCCTTTCTATGGCTTTGGATCGCGTATGCGAGCATCTGGCTTCTTTATGCTGCAACACATACCGATTGATTGTTAGAACAGCTCCAGATGTCCTCACTGGGCGACGACCGCCCAGCATCAGCTTTTGAAGACTTTCCACGACGACATGGAAGCTACGCGTCCCTGGACAAAAGAGCGGCAAGCAGTATGGAACAGAATATTCTCTGCATGGGAGGAGAAGCACTGGCCACTTGATAAAATATCGAAACGGGTTAGCACATCGCTTGTGTCTGAATTCCGAAACTTGATGCTGTGGGCTTACTGCTGCCCTTCACAGAGAATCTACAACTATTCATTTTTCAGGAACCTTGCCCATCACGCACGAGACGCGTCACGACCGAAAAAAGCGCGTTTTTCGCGTCTTTCCCGTGTTTCATCAACCAGAGTGGTCACGGACGACGACTTCGACGATGAAGGCGAGGTGGACGGGCTGGATGAAGATGAGGACGTAAAAGACGAAACTGACGGGGACGATAACAACCTACCGGATGATCATGGTATGATGATCATCTTGTGCTTATACTCAGTCTCATTTGGCTTTCGCAGATCACGATGATAGACCGCCCGATGATTTTCAACGAACTCAGCCTTCAGCAACTGTAAGCCCAGGTCCAACTCAGCCCCAGCCATCAACAGCAGTCCCAGGTCCTATCACGTATGTGCCCGTTGCAGAATTATGTTGATTCGCGCCCACGATGTCCTCTAACTACCACCATCATTATAGTCGAACATACCGCGTCTCCGATGCCAATCTACTTTTCACAACCATTGAACTCCCGGGCTTTCGAGCGTCTGACATTGCCGTGTCCTATCATAAAGGAGATCTCGTCGTTGTCGCGCCCGCTGGTTCAAATTCGGAGCAGATGAGAGAACACCATAGTCAGCAAAATCACAATAATACCGACCGGCTACTGCATGAGCACACTCTCCAACCCATTCACAAGAGGGTACCTCTATCACGCGGTGTTGATGTACGTTTCTCTTTCTCGTCTACATTCTGTCTGGTCTTTGGTGCTGACTTTTTCTTACCAGCCTCATGAAATCAAGGCATCGCTCGAGCACGGCATCTTGATAATCCAAAGTCCTCTTGAAAATGATCACCACTTTCCGATCGTCGTTGCCAACCCCAATCTCCCAGACCTCGAGCTACAAATTTCCTCTTAGGACCAACTTCGGACATTGATTTTGCACAAGTTAATCTCGTACCTTGTTTGTTTTCGTGCTGCCTCTCTATGCAGTTGCTTTCCGTGCACCGTCACCATTGTACCTTACCTCATGTTGCATCCCGAACTTCTCTCTCATCGCTTTCTATTCCCCACACCTTTCTTGCATTGTTTACTTGCCTACGCCTTCGGGCCTCGCACAACTTGTAGAATTCCCATTATCTTTGAAACCCACCATATAGACTGTAGTACACAACATGCGCTTGCTACCCATACACTAGTCAAAACCATGGGACCAATCCAAGTCGACATTTAACCAGCCCACCGCCGCGGTTTGCTCGCCTTTTTAGATGGGCGCGCTAATAAGCGCTTGTTCTTGGAACCCATGGCTGGAGTTCTGTCTTGCAAGGTTGGGTTGCCAGCAGCACTGTCATCGAGAGGGAGAGTAGCGGTATCGTCGCCCTTGAAATGTACGTGTACTTGGGCATCTTCCTATATATGTTTCTTCGGTTGGAGAGAATTGGTATCAAGTCTTGCGGAGACTGTTGTCGGAGGCCTTGGTTGATCAGATCTGGAGACGAATGACAGGGGTAAGGAGAAGGTACGAGCACTACGAGGCGCTTACCGAGAAACAAACCATTCCACCGTGGTTAACTCCGCCTCCCTCCTCTCCGAGCCCAAATTTGCAGGTACTACGGCGTTGGCTCCCTTATGGACCGCGGTTCCAGGGGAGAGGACAAAATTGAGCCGTGGCTCTACCTCTCCATGGCCCAACGCTTGTTGAGTCGTAGTATCGTCGTTGCAAACTGGGATTTGGTTCCTCTGTTCAGGCCAACGCGGCTGGGCCCGGCGTTCTTGTCCCTCTGTATACTGTTCTGACTGTCTATCCTCTCAACACGCAAGTCACAAAGAGTCTTTCAAGGTGAGGCACCTCCCAGTTTCCTGTCGTCCGTTTCTTACCCCAGACTCCAAGGACCATTCCGTTCAACAGACCTTGTCAACCCGACTCCCCAGGAATACCCACTTCACAATCTTGATTTCGGCGTCGATCCCATACACACCAGAGCACCGTTAGAACCCTACGAACAAGATATTAGATGGGCTGAACAACCGATTTAGTGGTTGGGAGATATTTGAGTTCACTGATTTGGAGGAAATCGCGCTAGGTGCGTTTGTCTCCGTTCCGTTCATTTCCAAAGCAATATAGTTGACTGACTGCATCCTCTAGCCACCCAAAGCTGACTTATCAACATCATAGGAATTGACTCAAGCGGCGTGTTCCTCGCACCCCAGAGAACACCACTCCGAAATTCGATGCCGGCGTTGGTCTCTCAGACGCAGGAGCAGCATCAACATAGCACGAACAGGACTCCGTAAGCGCAAGGAACAAGCAAACCTCGCTGTCGCTGAGGAGATATCCTCATCCCCATCTGCCTACGCTACGGATCGGGGAGTGAGTACTAGAGTACAAGGGGAAAATAACGCGTAAGCAAATTCAGTCAGATTCAAGCGCGAAGAACACTCACCGCCTCTGCGGTACCCAGCTCCTGGAATTCCCGATCAAGACAGAGACTCTCATCTACCCAACCCATATCCCCATCATCCAGTACCACCCCGACCAGCCACGATCGGGAATTTCGACCGTGGAGGATGTCCGTGGATGAATTTTTGAAATCTGTTGGAAGCGCGGGGGGAACGCNTGGGGGATGATGCTAGGTCATATACAAGGTTTATGGGGGTGCTTTCATAGGTATTACATGCCGTATTACTGACTAATTCATGGTTTCTTGTTTTCCGTCTCAGGTCTCGTTTCCTTGCTTGGGCCTTGTCCGTTCAACCGAAACGTCATACACCTACAAAGGTAAGCTATATTTTTACCGTTTCATATGGTCACCAGAGGCTGAATGGATCAATTAGTAGTTTGATTGGCCCGGCCACCCAACCGCGGAGGCGACGCCTGGAAAAAACTTAATGTATCCGATCGCCAGAGTCTGGTGCATCGCGAAGGAACCTAACGTTATGATCTCACCAAACCTGCCGCTGAGGTTGGATGTGATAACAAACAATCCACGGTGGTCAGTGGTCACGACAAGAAGTCTGAGTACTGAGTATCCTTCGAAGTGCCAGGTAGGCTGAGGTCGCTGGAAGCGAACTTGACCGAAACTAGTGGGCGCTCTGACCACGATTCCACCCAAATGCATAAAACATAACGTGTCCTAGTGTACTAACATAAGGGCAGGATGTACGTTAAACTGTAATCATTATATCGAGTCGATTGTTATCATAAACGCGAGGAAACATGATGCCAAGGTCATGAGAATTGCGAAGGAATGTCATCTAACCATATAATAATTTGTATGTGCAGTGTCCCAAAACAAGAAAATGAGCACAGAATGAAGACATGCTAGAAATTAAGGATGGACAGAATGAACGCAAGGAAGACTATAGCGATAGCAAAGTAAACGAGCAAAGTAGATAGCGGCAGAGCAAGAAAACAAGGCAATCAGACAGACCTCTGAACGCAAAACAGACTGGAAACCTAATGAAGAAAACAAGACAAATACGATGGATAGAGGGGACTAGAGTGGATCGAGGGATCAAATGATGAGTAGATGCAAGGCAAGGGCGACAAGGCGGCGTCGGAAAGATCAGCTATGAGTCCATCCCAGCATCTTCGTGACCCGGTGCGTCTGGGAGAGGATTACTAGACTTGACAGGACTCGATGCGTCGGTGGTTTCGTCGAGGGTTGGCTTGTCGTCTTCACCAGCGATGGGGGTCGCATCTGCCTTGCCAGAAGAGGTTGTGCTGGGTTCGTCCTTGCCAGATTCAGCTGAGACAACGCCTTTTTTCTTCCTCATGCCTCGACGGCTCTCCAAGGGGTATTCGCATTTGAGGGAGCGCCGTTGACACTGGCTAAAAGTAGGCAAAGACTGTCAGCCACCCAGTCTAACCAAAGCAGGAATAGAATAGGACGAAAAAAAAGAATAACTAAAAGGATAATAGAGATAAAATGAAATTTTGTAAAAGAGGGTTCAATTGATGGATGAAAGGCCCCCGAGTTCATGCGCCGGAAGCGCCGGAAGCTTCTCACCAGAGAAGAACGAAAAATGTGAGGAAGGGCGATGTGAAAGGCGAAACCATGGAATAAACGATCCAAATGGAGGTATAAACCTTAAACCTAGTCCAAAGTGCGTAATGATGTCAAGCACGATGTGGGAGAAAAGATATTTGGAAAGAAACAAACCCGAATGACGAAGTGGTGCCAGGACATGACAAGCTACAATGGTAAAACAATAGATCACCGGGTACTCACTTGCAGGTACGATCCTTGCTGCCAGGGGAAGGTGGGCCGCAGGCAATCTTCCTGCCTCTGCAGAAGAGACATGCCAAAGGAGGTCTCTTCTCAGGTGGTTTCTTTTGATCTGCCAACGGGGTTAAAGGAACCGGGGAGGGACCACGCTCGGCCTCGTAAGGGTCATTATGGATGTAGTCCATCGGAGAAGTCGAACAACGTTGTCGGGAATAGGAAGGGCTTCCGCGAAGGCGGTGAGAAGCGTACCCAACACCGTGCTGATGCGTCAAACGGGGACTGGTATTTTGATGGTGCGGGCTACCCGAATGGAGGTGACTCTTTATATAAGGGCTCCCATGGCGAAGGCGATGATGATGGGAGTCTGGAGACGACGAATGGTGCCGAAGGGGCGCAGGGGCAATGGTGCAATGGCTACAGGGAGCCGAATAAGCTGATGAGGAGGTGGGATCTTGGACTTTCGTTGGATAAGCATAGGGAGCGGAGTTTTGTGGCCACTCCGGCTCAGCCAAGTGGGTAGGAGTCATGGGTGACATGGGTGAAGTAGGGGAGAGGGTGTCAGACTCAGAAATAGGTGGAGAATTTGGCACATTGGTATAGACATTCTCATGGACTTGGGAACCCTGTAGGTACGGGTGGTGCATCTTGACATCGTTGCCCCCTCTCTGGGGCTCAGCCCACCAGTCAAACACAGGTTGTTGGGAAGGAACGACAAGATGAGGTGGAACGGCTTCTATCAAAGACGCGTTACTAAGCTCATGCTGGGGTTGATTTGGCTTGAAAATGGGATTAGTATTCATCACGGATTTTACATAACGTTGGATAGACTCACGATGAGAACCTGTTGAACACCATATGCAGGTGAGGCCGGAGTCTCCGGGACAGCTACAGGAGTGGGTGTGTGCGATACGCTCGTTGGGTGGTTTGGGTCACCATTGAGAATATCGAGAGAGGGGTGCGTCGAGTAGTCATAATGGAAGGAGGGCTGTTGCGTCACTGCACAAGCAATATTCAAGAACGAGCGGAAATGGTGCTCGGGGACGAATTGGTAATCGGGGGGAGCGACGTGAACGTATTGTTCCAAGGCGGGGTCGTACACCCAACGGATGGTAGTAGGAACCACTGGGTTTCTAGCCTCTGGAAACACCTTGTAAAAGGCTTCGTCGATTTGTGCCAGCGTCTCTACAAAAGCCCCGAATGACTCTGCTTCGTCATAACCCCCCNGAAATCTGTTAAGCATGAGAGTCTACTCGACCGCTATTCTTAGTCTACGAAGCAGGACGGACGTACCTTGACGTTCGATGTCATGGTGTCGTTGGGTGGTGACCGCGTTGACGAATAATGCGTAGCCGTAGTCGACGGGCCTGAAGCCCGGTGGCGACCATTCGCGTTGGACAAAGGGTGGTTGAGGGGATACATGAGGGCGTGAACAACGGAATGGTGGGCTGATGAGGGGCGAAATAATGTAAAGAATTAGAAGATCCGAAAAGGATGTCGATGAGGATTAGTGGTAAAGTAATGAGGCAGGCTATCCTTGACAGGATGGCTCACCCACGCTCCTGTCAAATGACCCCCCCTGATATTTCTGCCGTAACTTGCTTATTTAAATTGGGTATCCGACATGCCCTGAACATTTGAACCTTGTTCCCTTAGTTTTCGACTTTATCTAAGCGTAGAAGAGCCAGAAACAAACCTTTCTCCATTTAAGCCATCTTGTCTGTCGCAGCCGCATTGGCCGGTGGCCGAAGGGACAAGTGCATAGTCTAGCACAACTGTCCACATCTTGGGGCGAAGGATTTGACAGCGGGGCCAGCGGAGAGGCCCAGGCCAGTCCGCGCCCGCAGAAACGTCCTTGGAGGTTTTCAAACAAGTGACAGTGGTCGCGGGGTTTAAAAACTCCCTATTCGGTTGCTCTCTCTAGCGGAAGCATTTTTCTTTTACTGAAATTCCAATCGTGTTCTGCAGACAAGATCGAAATAAGTATCGACCACCCACAAATAAAAACAACAGGGACCTGCCGTATCTGACATGTCTAACACCAATAAACATTGCATTTGTTGTCGCATTTTCGTCGATAGGACTAGATGTGGCTCGAAGGGTGTGATTATTACGCCCGTACATCCATGTGTTCTCCCTGTGAGAGATGGTCGATGGAGGCATATGTTGCGAACACAACTTAGCCCAGTAGGTCACGTCGCAGGAGGTTGAACGTTGACGTTGACCCGTCAGTTTGGCGCGATTTAAGGTTTTTTGTGAACTTTGAAGGGAAAATTCAAGAGAAGTTGACATGGGGTCAGAATGCGCAGCATGCGCTCGGATGAATATTTTACGCTCAGAGAAGGGCGTCCGCTCCTGAGAACGCGTGGACGAGGGCTTGAGGCTTGAGGGAAAGACAGCAGAGCCAGCCATTGAAACGATCTGAGCTGTTGCGTCACACTCAAGGCGCGGGAGCAATCCTAACTTTCGTGCCTGTGTGTTCTCCTGATTCCTGAGTCAAGCAGCCCAAAGAAAGGAAGAAAAAAGAAGAAAAAANGAGCCAGGGCACCCAGCACACACCCCTTCACGTCTCGTCCAACCAAAATCCTGGTCGTCATCGATTCAACGTCAGCAACAGCGGAGGCTAAGGCGTATTGAGTCCGAGGATTTTCTAGAAGATGAAATCAGTCTTTAGACATTTCCAAATGTTATATAGCTTTGTGATGCATGACGGCGATATCTACTGGTATCCACAGATTGGGAGTACACATAGCAGAATGTCAAAGAACGTTATTTTTGTAGGTTACCAAGCCAGTACACGACTCGAGGCTATAGAGCCTCCGGCCTAGGGAAAACGACTGGCTCTGAAGTTCGCGCAACATCACCAGAGGTCAGGATGCCAACATAAGGCATGATGTTGTAACTGAGTGCGTACTGCGCGTGAGGGACGCCCCTACACAGGTGTCAGAATGTTGGTTTCAGTCGTATCGGGAGTAAACCTACCGGAACCCATATCACGCAAATGGTATTGATCCTTTGCCGCGATGTTCAGCACAGCATCTTCCTTCCTACGGACGATACGGTCCCATATCACGACTTCGTCCTGAACCTAGAGACCATCGGTTAGCAAAATGTGGGGAAAAGATGCCGAAAATAAAGATAACGCGGGTAAAACGGTCTTGGGAGTGGCGAAGGTGACGATGTGAGCCTCTAGAAAGACCTAGCGCGCCACCAAAATGATGACGGGTAATCTCAATGAGGCTCGAGCGGAGCGGCTAGAACTGCGACCAAATGGAAGGGTCATATGAAGTAGCAAAACCACAAGCACAGATAGCAAGAATGTATAGACTGAAAGAGGCTAGAACTCACCCCTTCGGTGTTGTTGTACTCGCCCCGCAGGGACAGGAAGATTTGTTTGGTGTTCCAATGAAATAGTGGCGTGAGATCTGGGGGTAAGGACACAACGAGAAGGGAAGGGTTATTGTTTCAAAGGGGGAATGGTTTGGCCGGCAAATTGGTGTTCGTGGAGTGATGCGTGCGTGCGGACGAGGCGAGGCGACAAGAGGATCCTTTAGTGCACCACTTATGATGAGCGACATGATGCGTAACTCACCAGCCGTGACGTTTAATCGTACGACGCCAACCTCTTGCTTTGCTACGTAACGAGGAGGGTTTCTCCCCTCCAATCTATTTGGAATAGCGCGTAAGTTTCAAGCCGAATATGTGTCTTCAATCAGAGCTCACACTCGTATCGAGCCAATAGCCAAGTTTCCTTTTGGTTCAGCGGTGAACAAGAATGTTGTGAGAGTAATCGCCAGTAATAGTCCCATCATACATGACGAAAGCAGAGAAGAGCCATTGTTCAGTCTTGCGAAGAGAATGTGCATTATTTCGTGCGAGCAGGATAGTCGTTTCCGGTGGTTGCAGCGGTGTCGAAGCGAGGCTTGTCGTCGTCGAGGTCAACGAGTAGATTGGCCCCACGTCAGCGACACGATTACACTTTGCTGTCACACGTGGAATTGGCGCCTGTCGACCAGACTGTCCGAGCTGCCTTTGTCCCAACCCCGCATCCAACAAGTAACCGAGCGACCGAGCGAAGCGCGAGGACGACACGGAGCTGGTGGTACGAAGTGGTACGCCAGCATGCCACTGGCGAATACCATGGACGTCGTTGGGGGCGAGGCTGATAGTACCAATGAAGAAACTGATACGAGCGGAGGAACCGCCGAGCAGAACCGTCAACAACGATAGGTTGGGTTGAGATTGGATAGAGCAGAGGGGAAAGGGAGGTCTGAGTTGTTGTGCTCTTTCCTCTTTGTGGCTTCGAAGTAGTGCGTCGAAGGTGGCGCCAGATCAATAGGACGGGGGTAGTGGGACCATAGCGGTCGCGAGCTGGCTTTTCTCCTCCCGTACAAAGCCGACCAGCTGGGATTCAAAGCATCAAAAATATCCTGGGTGACGGAATGTCGCATATTGAGTAGCAGCTTTTATCGTCGTCGTAGACATCCAGTATTCAAGGCTTCTCTAGGTATTATTTGGCTCTGCGTCTGCGTCCTGGAACAGAAGGTGTGCAAGAGCGTGAATCCCCGATGGCGAAAGCGCCAGGACCAACATGGTTTGTAACGATGTCGCGTCGTCCAACAGGCAGGTAGGCGTCCGCCTGATGACCAAGCACCATATCACTGTCGTGCTTATGAACATGTCAAAAACATGCCACAATGACCTGCGAGCTCAAACAAAGCTCCAGAGGAGGTTCGAAGCAATCCACCAATAGGATGAGAATGCCGTGACCTTGATGCATCGACGTGAGCGGCGACCGTAGCAGATGTGAGCTAGGTGTAGAGTTGGATCGATGAAAGGTGGATACGGCTGTTAGAAGAAGCACAGAAATGGGAGGCTGCGACAAGGTGGAGAAGACGATGATTTCGGGAGCACAGTCACGACAAAGCCGGGCCTGGTAGTACTGAGGTGGATAGGATTGAAACAGCGACCACTGGTACTGATCACTAGTCAGATGGTGTGGATGCTGCCAATAGGCTTCAAGGCGGGAGAAAAGGATAAGATGGTTGGACTGCACCAGGACTGTTATCAGAGGGAGCCGAGCGAAAAAAAAAAAGCACAAAGAAAAACGCACGAAAACTCTGAGAAGTGCATATGTCTGTGTTCATTCATCTAATCATATTCTCCACTCCTCACACCATCTCCTAGTCTCGGCTCCAGACCTTGTTTTCGCACATCCCCCAGAAATCCTCGGGGAGTGCTCTGCTCGGTCCTCCCGACACGCCCGCCCTCGCACTCGACCACTCCCAATAACATATGGGGACGAGATTAACCATCTCCTAGGAACCGTATTGGAGGGGAAATCCGATCCGAGAGACTTGAAGTTTGAGGACTGAGACCAAGCATATTTCGCGCTATCATGCCTTTCTCTCCAACTCTGCTGTCTTGAAATTCCACACGGACGGGACCTCGGCGCGTCGCGGTGAAGACCTGAGCTCGCATCGCATTTGAGTCATAGCTAATGGCTAGCCGAGCCTAACCTAGAGCACGAGTGAGGCCATATATAATTGAAGTACGTGCAGTGGCAAACGATCCATTGTTCGCTGTTGCTACCGTTCAGCGCTCAGCGCTCAGCAACGAAGTCTAGTTCTTGGGTTCAAAAAAGTGTCGAGAAACCACTAGTAGTAGGAAAAAGTCGGAGTCTAAGAGGGCGCGTCGTTTGAAGCATGAGGGAATTAGTTACCAAAGGAACTCAGTCTAAGCGCGCGAGGCGTCTGGCCCATACTGAGGGAACAATGAGGGAAAGACCATTACCTACTAGGGATCGCCTTTGGCGATTAAAAGTACCTTGCTTGCCCTGCACGTGTAGCCTTGTCGTTTTGGTCGTTGCTTGCAAGGTCTCTAAACCCTCATCTTCGCCTTATTTGGTAACCCGAAGTGCCCGAGTCGAATTTCTCACACTAAATCTCGTCATCGACGCCTCGTAAAACCTATTCTTTCCCCTATTAGGCAGTCCCAGAATGATTTCACGTCATCTTCATATCGTCATCAAGTCCCTTCGAGATGTTCGTGTCAAGTCGGGCCTGTCATCAACGCCTTCCCAAGCCAGATACTAACCATCCCATACAACGATCTCGCCAATGTCCAAGAGTCCTACTAAGCGTTCCCGTGTGGACGCACCTTCATACGACGAGATTCGCGAACGGTTGAATCAAGTCTCTACAGATTATCTACCACACGATCAATTTCTCGCGGATGACGACTCAGATATTCTACCAGGCTATGAATCTGATGACACTCGATCCCCAGAACCCGACCGTCCCTTCCCCACAGGGGAACCTACTCCTCAATTCAGACTACGACGCTCCACTTACGTGACGACCGTTGAAACAGATGACGAGGGATCGGATATTGGTACGTTTATGTCAAATTTCTCTTATGTACTTCACCTCACTTCGGATCAGAAATTCGACCCNTCTTCTTTCAGCAGATCAAAGCCATCGCATCCGTTGAACATGCGTAGCACCAATTTACCCGGACGAGCGCGAATGGCTAGCATGGGATGGTCACTGCAAGACGAAGATTACAACATATTCCGGCCTGCTCATCCAAATGATATGCCTGAACGCAGTCGCGCGCGCATTGCTGCCGAATCCGCCAACGCTACAGACCTACCTTTGTCTCAGGCCAAACTACTTGATCTTATACTCGGCGAAATAATCCTTACTTGGCCTCCCGAATCAAAGGCAACCAAAATCAATCGTGACCTGTCCCTCGTCAACGGACATGTTTTCGCCGTGGAATGTGTTTTTCCAATACTTGATCTTTGGGAGAATGTCTTCATCAACGCTGGAGGATCCACTGACCGTCGCGCGTCGAAAAAATTGGATTATGAAGGGCTGCGTGCACGGGTGCGCTGCACACTTATCATTTGTCATCATCGATTAACATTCTTTTTAAGCTGGGCAATAACGACTCCTTCTACCATCGACATGATGCAGTCGCTGTTTCACGCCAACAAGTGTTGCAAAAATTCCTCCAATTAGTTACCCACTACCCAACGCCAAACTGCGAATCACGTCACAATCTAACTCTGAAGACTCTACCTCCAGCTCTCTTACGAGCCGTTCAAACTTCACATCTGGAGCGTCAGGAAGTTCGAGCTTGGTCTAAACTCGGGAAGAAAGCATACAACAGTGCTACTTGGATTCGTTGTGTCAAGTAAGCATCCTTCCATTGCAGTCGTGTCCACCCAAATTGAGATGTAAGCGTGAGATGTCCGTCAGAGGAAGTTAAGGCTATGAAGAATCGATTTGTCGTAGAGAATCCATCTCTCATTGATGAGGGGGTTGCCGCAAAGGCGTTTAAACGCCATGAATGTGTTCTTGTCGACGACTCTTGGGTGCGGATTTGTGCGCCTGGACCCTCCTCTGATGAGCCTGAAAATCTCATTCTATGGGGTACTGACGACCCCGAGGATTTGACGCCAACGGAAGAAAAAATCGTAAGTTCACGTTCCATGCCTATCAAATCTTAATGATGTCCTCCAGTTTGGTGCGGTCATGTTTCGGGGCGGTGTCAAGAGCAATGTCCACAGTGAATATGGGCATCAGGTGGTTAAGACCGCCGTCAAGAACATAGTCGACTCTGTTGTGTGAGTACAGTCGTCACCATAAACACATCCACTCATATCCATTATGAAAGGCAACGGAATCGGATGAAGCGACATATGCGTCAGCTCGGTACCATGGTCAAAACGTCACTTGGTACTACGTCCACCTTTAGTGTCACACATGAGATTCCTGTCCCAGTTCCTAAGGAAAAACCCCAGATGACTGTGGCTTACGAAGCAAAGATACAAAGACAGAAATCCCTTCGAGTCGAGGTCGCCAGTGCCACTCCTGGTTTGTGTTGTTCGCTTTGCAATTCTGTCAACTGAGTCTGTTTACAGTCCTTCAAAACCGATCCTTTGCCTACCTGGAAGCATTCCTTCCACACTATGCTCGACAACAGATGGTAAGTGATAATGTTCCTCATACGTTCATAACAATTGACTTGGGAAATAGGAAGTCGCCCTTGATACTGGTCTTATCAATCGGTTTGGCAGCCCCGACACAGCGGCTTTTGCGAGCTATGCTTATGTCGCAGCTGATCATGTCGATAATGACGACTCCGTGAGTGAAGGTTGGGTTTCCGGTCGATCCACTAAGGTATTTCACTTGTGAATGAAGCTTGAATTCTTGTCCTTACCAACGTCCAAAATAGATACTTCGCGATGAAAGTAACTTCTTCTGGCCTGAGTACAAGCTCATTCTTGAACTTGATTTGGATACTCATTGGGTATGGAATGCTACACGCCATCGGCATGGGACAACCATGAACAGACTTTGCGCACGTAAACCATCCAGTTGGAAGCTTTATGCACGCGATCACCCTGATGAAGGCCAATGGACTCGCATCAATGTTGTTACCCATAAGACCGCGATGAATCGTAAGGCAGGCAGATAAAAACGAGTTCATTTAAATGTGATTATATTTCAATAAAGTTTGATACTCCAACACTTCCATTCTTTCATCCTCTTCAATGATCTCGTCGGCTGGCGGCGTTGTAAGAAGTTTATCATCAAAGTTCCGAAGAATACGTATTGTATCTCGCCCACGGGAACGTGACAATGCCACATATGCGCTGATTGAGGTCAACCGATTTCCCGTTGGCGGCTGCATGAGATCAATGATCACACATTCAATCGTCTGACCTTGACTTTTGTAGTCTGTAAAAGCATAAGCAGCACAAAGAGGGAGTTGGCGGCGTGTGATTGGATCTTTGCCTTTACCCATAAAGACCTTCCGCTCATACGGTATGATCGGGACAACGTTGCTATCGAGCCCACGTATACAGGGGAAGTCGCAGTTATCCAGCTTGACGAGTACACAGGCAGGAGGATACTTGAGATGTGCGACACCATTTTCAACATGTATAGGCGGTTCGCGAGAATCCAGTTGTATCGACGTGATTGTTCCACGACTGCCATTTGCCACATCGGCCTCTGTTGCAACGTTGGTCGTAATCATGGCTCGCATCCCTATCGCGATTTCACAGAAGCTGGGAACCTCCTGTGACTGCGATTTTTCATGCGAACCCTGCGCAAGCGTAAGCCTGGTTTTCATCGACACCGGAATTCTGTCCTTTCCAACAGTTTCTTCCGACGGGCTAACATACATGATGTGTCCTGTTCGACGACAATGGGCTTGAAGTGCCTTGATATTCCAAGCGGCGCGCAGACTCTGTCGGGGAGTCACCAGCACAGCTTCATCCCAAGGGTGAGACTCGAAATTGGGGTGNTGGGGTGCCACGTTCCGTTAGGCTCAACGATCGCACCATCTGTACATCACTTGAAGTACAAGCTCCGCGTCTCTGTCGTTGAAGATGTTCTGTCCAATCCTTGTCAACCACCCGCATCTGCTCACGTAGGGTCACCACTGTCGTAAATTGCTCGAAGAGACGTCGTCCAAGAGTGCTAGGGTTGCCGTATTCGTCTAGACCATGGTAAAGGGCATCTTTGCTCGCTGCGACTGGTGGGAACTGGTGAATATCGCCAAAGAGAATGACGTTAATACCACCAAATTCATCTCCCGATGGCTGCCCGACTTCTTTCTTGGTGTCACCACAAATCTAGGTATCGAGGTCATTAGGTCTCTCGTTTTCAATGCGAAAAAATGATTGAAACTCTACCTTTGAGAGTTCCGTTAAGATGCTTTGTGTGACCATAGAATATTCGTCGATGAATAAGTACCGAGTTTCTCCAATGTTACGTCGACGCTTCGCCTCCATTTGCTTGTTAGGTCTTCTCCCTTTTTTCGTCTCTAACTCGTCCTTTGGCCGATGGATAGTCAAACCTGCCCATGAATGCAAAGTGGTACCTCCTATGCGGCTTGCAGCTACCCCCGATATAGATGTCTTCGATAACCAATTGGAGCAACGACGTTCCTTAAATGCTCCAGTAAGCGCCTCTATTAGCGCAGACTTTCCCGTGCCCCCACTGCCATTAACTATCATGAGCAATTGCTCTGGGCAGGAGCCAGAACGAGTGGCGTCAAGGTGGTTTGTAAGTATGTTAAACGCGCGTTGTTGGTGTACGTTGAGTGACAAGGAGGGAAGGGGAGATGGAATTGATGGTGGTTTGTTAGAAGGTGGAATAACAGCGGGCGATGAGTGGTAGACAGGTCCTGATTCGTCGATGACAATATCGCCATTATGACCTTGAGTAACATCAGTGGCTTCATCAACATGTCTTCTTGAGATAGCTGTCAATTCTGCGTGCCACCCAGCGATGGTTTCATGGTCCTCAAGGGATGTCGATAATGCTCCAGGTTGCAGGGGCGCCGCTGGTAAATCTGTTCCAAAAAAANTTGAGCTCCTCAGCAACCTGCATTCCATGATTGGCGTATGCGCGATCTTTCTGACCGAAACGATCACGAAAAGCCTGAACAATATCGTCCTCGGTTGGTTCCTGTGTATCGTCGACGGGGATCTCGTCTCCAGAGGGCTGAGCGTAATCTGCGAAATCCTCTGCTTCAGCATCAGGGATTGTAGGACCGTAGACTGCGTTGTTCTCGGCATCTCTCGCTGCGGAATCACTTCCGATGTAGTAGAAGTCGATGTTATCCATGATATCCAAACAGGACTGTGTTGCAATGTGTGAAACAAACAATCTGTGTGCTTCATGGAAAGTTTTGAATCCCTTCTTGAGATCGGAGAGACGACGCCAGGGTTTCAACAGTAACAGCATTTGGGCGCAGTAGAGCTCGTTGGTGGTGGGATCGTCTCGTCTGGGGAACCATTTTCCAAGGAACTGTGGGAGAGTTTCATGGTTTGGCAGCCGTTTCTGACGATAACCAGTGACAGCGTATCCTGGGAGATAGGGGATCTGAAAGTCGCTATCAGGCTTCGGTTGCCCAAAACGATGATACGTTTCCAAGTAGTAGTCGAGAAAATTGAACTCTTCTAAAGCGGCTCCTCGATACACATAAGAATCTAGTTGTTCGTTCAATATTAGAACACCAGTAGACGGGTTGAGACGGAGTGTTTCATGCTGTTGGGTAAGTTTGTTAAAACTGTGCTTGGTTCCTTGCCGTAATAACTCACATGGCCTTCATTCACAGCAGTGTTAGCTGCATCCTCGACGCCTATATTGGATAAATGCCTGGAGAAACTATGTTAGTAAAGTTTGTTTGTTGTAAAGTGCCTCAACGTACGATTGATTGTGTAGTTCAGGGTAGCTGCGTTTTAACGCATACACTGCCGAGTCCCAATAGATCGTTACATAGTGGTGAGAGATGTATCGATCTCCCCAACCCATCATATAGCTAATAACCTCGGGTGCGCTGAATTCATGATCACGATTTAGGGAGTTTGCACATCGGTTGAGGAGACGCTTGTTGAGATAGTCAATGTCTGGAGCGTTCAGTTCCTGCTTTCGATGGAAAGCAAGCCGCGTTGCAAGGATGGCAGATGCATTGCTGCTGGACTGCTGCTTCTTTGTCGCATAGAATGTGATGTAAAACCCCAGTTTTCCAGTGTCGGACGAATTAGTCAGAATTTTGATGTCGTGGTTACAACGAAGGCTTAACAGTAGGCTGGGATTGAATCCAACCATTCGGTCATGCATACGAAGAGGGCCCCATTCACCATTGGGCGTGATCCACGCACTGGTAGAGGTAGGAAAAGGAGCCTTCCTCTTGCACCGGAGTACACCGTTGACGCGTCGTAGGCATCCTCGACCTTTACAATCATGGACCTGTAGAGTTCGTGCCAACGACGCTAGCTGATTACTTCGTACGGCTGTAGAACTGGCTGGATTGAGAGGGCGCGAATAAGAGCAGGATGCTTGAGGTTTCATGTTATTGATCTCGTGAACCGTTTTGCCATGGATGTGGGCATTCACATTGGCATCGATGTACGCGCGAACTTTGGAACGGAATTCATCAGCGTAAAGCGCTTTTTGCATCATTTGAGCGGTTGGTGCCTCATCCAACCACAGGATTATGTGTAGATGCAGTGTGCCACGTCCTTGCGCCTCGTCTGTACCAACATATGCTTTGACCTTGCCCAGTATCCCCTCCGTGCGCTGGATTCGTTGGCGTCCAGTAACATGTTCGGCGTCAATGCCTAACAAATCCTTCAAGACACATCGAACGGTGTGGTGGAAGAACTGTGCAGCCGCCATCGGATCCGCTGCGATATTAAAAGAGCGCTGAAGAGGAGTAGGCCCAGAGTTGGGATCGAAGTTGTCAAGATCAATGTCTTCGCCACATAGGAGTTGCGCAACCGGGTCGTGAACATCACTAGGGTTGATGGTTAACCAGATCGACGGTGGTCCATACATCACAGTGGTCCCCCAAATTTGCCCGCGAATTCCTTGACGATGCTCATCAGACCCCATCACTCGACTGCGAACACAGGATAGTTGTTGGCGTAGCTTTCGTATCGTTGGATTGCTGAATGGAACTCCACGTGCCTCCTCATCACTAGCAGCCGCAAGCTGCTCTGCCGTAAGACTAGAAAAGGCATTGACGTTACGCTGATATCCCAATCGTTTAACTTGAAGCGCGGCAGCTTGACATATCTGTCTCTTTAGAAGCACCCCAAACGTTTGGAAGATAAATTGCATGTCCTTGCGAAATCTGCGATCGTGGTATTGTAATGCCCATTGCGCGTGCTGCTGGTAGGTCACAGGACGTGGGCGTTCAACTTCAAAGCCTCCTTTTCCATAAGGAAAGCACCACGGAAACGCTCCCAAAAGGTGATTTGGTGTTTCGAAACCTCCATCATAGCGAACACCGTCTTTGAGACGTGGATACTCGTTGATGTGTTGAGTGCCATGTCGAACCTTGACTTCGGGTTGATGATGAGAATGCAGTCGAGTTCCCGAGCCGGCACTCAGTTGTTCGGCAGTATTGTGCAACGCAGCAGCAAATCGTTGCGACTCAGTAAGTCCACAAGTCTCGCTGTCGATGACTGCATTACTTTCCAAAAGGACAGCTGGAGGAGTATCTGGTGATATCGGTGAGACACAATTCAGCTGCGCTGAATCAGGAGCTTACCTTGGTGTAGACTTTCGTCTCCGTCTCCCTCTACCGGATCTTGACTGGGCACATAGCCTGCATGTTCTCGTTCAACTGCCTCTTCATCCTCGGAGTGTCGCACAATGGCAAGCAGCTCATTTGGGACCCCATTCTCAGGAAGTGTATTCAACACTTCTGGATCGATATGAATGCGCTGATATAATGGATTGTTGGCCTGCAGCCATCGGAGAGCATCTACCACACGTTGTCGGCAAACAACGAAATGCGATGGAAGCGTCTTGGTTGGAAGATCCTTATAGCCTACAAAGGTGATCCCTATGGTGGCGCTGAGTATCGCGAGTGGTCGAGGAAATGATTCCCCAGTAACGAGGTGTTCAATGGCGTCCGTGTCAAGTGCGTACGTAGAGACGTTTCCGCGAATTCCACTATTAAGTGCATCTGGGTGAAAGCTTCCATTGGTTTTGGGGTAAAGCTTCACTATATACGCGGCAGGGAAATAGCGCGCAATGAGAATCCTCTCCGCAAGCGACAGAATGGACAATTCTGGTGGGATATCGCCTATCCACATGTTGTTTCCAAGTGAAAATTTGGGTCGGTCCCCATTTTTGAGGTCATTCAGGCAATCATTGCATATGCTGACGTCGTCGTTGGTAAGGGCAGGACAATGTAGCAATAGGCCTGACGTAAGAACGTGTGCAGGATGGTCTTCATGGGGTATGAGGAGATGACGGTTAGGTATTTGCGACAAAGGAATAACATGTTGCAGCGTTCTATTCGTGGTGCGCGCGCATGATGCGCAAGTGGCAGATGACAGAGATGCGTTGGATGTGGAATGTATGAAGCTCTCGATCCGCTCCTTGATGGTGCTTTCAGACGGTACTCCCATAAACGAGCTATTGCAAAGCTCCTCAACCCCATCGCTTAGTCGGCGTGCTTTAAGCAATCGTGGAATGAAAACATAGCATCTGCGCGGACAATGTGAGAATGGCTATGGGAGCGCTCTGATGGTCTGCTCACCTGCCATTATTGTCTTCTTCTGGCAGAAAATGTCCATTATCGTCCAAGTCGGTCCTCTTCCTCTTCTTGGTTGGAGGAGGATCTACCGCCGTTATACGTGCAAGGAAATGTGCTCGCGAAGCCGCCGATAAGTTCTCGACATAGGCATGTAAAACGGGACGGTTGGTTCGAAGGCCCTTCGGGACTTTGTGACCCTCGTCGATGAGACAGTTAACAATTTTATTAATGTCATGCATTTCGAGTACTGCGTTTAAGAGGCTGCTATCTGCAATGATGCCTCTTTCGTCTCTTCTTTCAAAGGCAAGATAGGCGTTCGAGCTATAAAGTGTTGAGTGCTATATTCTGCAATTTAATCATAAACACTAACCGACGAGCGTTCAATGGCATCTCTAAGGCTTTCTCGGAGAGGCGACGTTGACAACCCTCTTCAAGTGCGAGCCAACGCTTGAGCAAAAGTTCCCTGCGCGCAACCTCAGACTTGGTGAGACTGATGCCTTCGGCATTGAATAAATAGATCATTTGTGGGAGAGTAAGGCGAGTCCATGCTCGTTCAACACTGTAACGAAGCGTCATGTCAGACGGGGATGACATTGAGGATTGGGGGGAAAGCGGCACTTCGCACCTGGCTTATTCAAAATCAGACTACACAAATTGGCAATTTGTCGCCACTAAGTCCTAGCAGACTACCAAGACCTTGAATGACACATGGCACGAAGGGTGTTCGCCACATTTAAAGGGGAACCTGGAGAGTGACTCTGTCAGAGATAACTCCCCTTTCTACCGATGGTGTACGTACTTCTTGCTGAGATTCACTTCTCCAGAAAACGGCTCACTATGCTTCAGGTTGAATTTCAAAGAGGTTCGAGCGGGCCTCTTGCGACGCCCTCATTATATGGGCAAACCTGCCGAGCACTTCAAATCTTTTGCTTGGAAAATCCTTGATCGTGCTCACGTCCTTGTGCCAACACGAGGCTCCGACGCTTTACATGATGCTGCCGTCTTGGTTGCGTTTGGAAGTGTCGCAAGGGGAGGGGATGCTTTAGGGCCATCTGGCACTTGGTCGGAGAAGCGTGGTGATCTGGCTGAGGCGAAGTGGACGCTGACACTGGACGCACCAGAAGACGAGGCTCTCTTCAATGACTGGCAGAATATGCGTGCCCTTATTTACGGTTGGACCAAGAAGATTGCCAAGACTGGCTCTGTTCAAACCCCTTTCGACGGGGATGACGCCGACAGCGGTCTTAACTGCAAACTTCGTCTTTTCAATCGCGTAAGTTTAGTCTTCTGCATGGAAAGTTCTTTTATGACTCACATTGGGCTTAGACCAAGTCCGCCAAGGAGGCTATTATTGAACCGCCCAAAAACTATAGCAACGATCCCAGTATGTGCCCTCTTGTGTTTGACATACAATCGCTCATAGCGTGTACTTTTCGCAGAGAGCGAGCTATACTTTGCGACGGATGCAAATTGGCCTATTCCTGGGGTGTTGGAAGCCGAGTTTCGCAAGCTGTCCGACGCACACAAGTTCCAACCTTTGCGCGTCTATAACGCAAAGGGAGTCGCGATAAACCCTTCCAAATACAAGGCCACCTTGCTCGGAAGTATGGTTGAAGTGCACTTTAAGCTGTTCCACCACAGGATCAAGAACTCGAATTCTCCGGGCTTTACTGACTTTATCAGCACGCACATTGTGAAGATAAAGCTTGTCGAGAAGTCAAGCTCTAAACGCCGCATTTCTAAGGTCACTGAAGACAACGACGATGACGATCTTCCCGCCGCCTTTGACGACTTCCGCAAGACGAATGACTCTGATCATCCAACGAAGAAAGCCCGAAGGGGCTCTGAGCCTAGGGATAGCGCAGAAGAGGCGGATGGGGCTGCCGGTAAGCTCATGCCCCGTGCCTGTGGACACAAGATCTGACAATCATCAGGGAGCGGCAACGAGTATGACTCGGATGCAGGGTCAACTGCCAATTCCAGTAAGTATCTCTGATTTGGGTGGCGTTCTTGCATGTGGCTGATCGGAGTTTGGGTAGCTCGGGTTTTGGCCAACGCTTCTAACTCTGCATATGACGATAATCGGGGAGAGAGAAGCTCCAAAGGAAAGGGAAGAATGTTTGATAATGACGTTTAGTTTCAAGCTTGTTTGTATGACGACTGAAATAATGATATTAGTGGAGAAAAGATTGAGTTTTTAGCTTCGTTTAACCTACAAGCTTAATGACTTTGGCTCCCAAACTAGGTGGATTGCATTGTTTCAATGAAGCTTCGACATCCAAAATTGACTACGGCAATGACACCTTGAATAATGGCGTAAGGAATGCCTCGTGCTTGGACGTACACTCGAAGATTCGGCTATCCCAAAGTCATTCATCCGTCGAACTCATTTCGAAAATCTGACGGAGGGAATGCCGGACTAAGTTTAGCGTGTTCTACCATAGCATCTGGGGTAAAGTACTGGTCAGTGCTTTGAGTTTGGCAGCGGAGTGGGCATCTATATTACTTACGTTGGCGTCATTGAGGATGATGAGAGAAGCTAGTATAGCCCTGGTCGATTGCAATGTGATATAGACATTACTAGTTATCGCAAGCGTCATTGAGACAAAGTCGCCCAAGGGTCCATCGAAGATCGGTATCTAGGAGACCCAATTCCCGCGAGCCCATTCCCTCGTGTCCTGAAAATCCTCCCCATGGTACTACGTCTAGACCTTGTCGAGAGCGAGTGCTTCGGATTAGACTGGAACATCCGAAGCCGTTGGCGCACCACGTCAGTTCAACGAGGTGATTATAGCGGAGGCCATGTACCTCATAGCCAGATTCAACTGCGTTCCGATGGGCAACAATGCGATGTGCGCGAAGCAGATTGGTGTAAGGACTGATAAGTGAGTGAGGAGTAAGGATGTTCATGGCTGCAGTATTTCGCTGGGCAAGAACAGGGCATACCGCATTATTCGAGGTACTTTCAGTTATGGTGACGGTTTTCTGATGCCAGGATGAGAAAAGTGTTCTTGGAGAGCATTCAAGGGTTTACTGACCTGATGCGAGGATAGGAGTATCACTTGCGAAGCTTGTCGCGGGCAAACATTGTCTTCTGAAACAACGTAGTAGCCACAGGCCTGGAAGAAGAGTGCCATGACATGGGCTTGGCCAACTGGAACCGCAACTTGAAGCTGTGAAACGGCCTCGTCTGAATTGACGGAAATCGCTAGAGTCAGTCTTCCAAAACAGACCGCGTTCACCATCTCTAGCTTGGAAAAGAAGGTGCCGACATGTCCAGCGACGAAGGGTGCTATTGAGTTAATGATGCGCGCTCGTACAGCATTCTGCACAGTCATTCTTAGGAAGTGAGTGGTCCTCGCGAGGGAGGCAAGAACTCCTATGTCCGAGTGGGTAGTGATCTCGCAAAGGAGTTCCAACGGAAGGGTCGGTTGAACAAACCCAGTGGACGTTGGCAGAGTCAGCGTAAGCGGTGACCTGGCTCTAAAGAAGTTCTGAGCAGCAAGAGTGAAGAAGGTCTTGACATTGCGGACGTTGCGGAAACTGCGTGCAATGTTTTCAGTGTCACGTTGCGATAAAGACTGATGGGTCCTCACCAAGGCATGAGATGATGTAGTAGGGCCTTGTCTGCATTCGTGATATTCTTGGGGAGACCATTGAAATCGTGGGCAAAAACAACGACGTTGCCTTGAAAGGGAAGCGTGGAGTGCATCAAACTGGCCATCGCGGTATTGCGACTGAGAGGTGCCGTTGGATTGAGCTCTTGTTCGAATATGAGGGTAAAGTGGATGGGAGTAGTAACTTCGTCAAAGAAAGGGTGACCTTTGATAACGATATAACCTGAACTGGCGTCGACAACGCGCTTGCGATGGATCTGTACCACTCAGTCAGATAGGGATATCATGGCAGCTGGATGCGTACATCTATTTCGATGTCAGGAAAAATATCAATATCGCATGCTCGTAGTTTCTTCATGTCGATGTACGACGGGATTCGGTAACTTCTCTCTTCTGGCGTTCGCATGAGCGGGCCAAAGAGGAGGCCTGTGATGCTAGACATGGCTGCTGGAAGTTGGACAAATTGGTACGCGTTCTTTTATGGATTGGCGGCGTAAGGTATTAACTAGGGCCCTGCGTGCCACCTGGAATGATTGATCAGCAACTCCTGGAAGGTCTATATAAGACGAACACGAACTTGGCACTTTTGGCACTCTTACTTCCTAACGATTAACCAAAGCCATCCATGGATACAAGGGCATTCTGGTATATGTGGATCGGTACGCCATATTTGCCTTGTGTTGTATTGGTTGGTCCAACAATCTGTAGTGTATGACGATCTTGCCGTTGAGTCCGTGGCAGATCATAGATTCAATATTGCTTGCGTGGGGATGGACTTAGAAACGGCCAAGGTCTTTGGTGATGTGGTAAAGCAGAACTGGAGAGAATGGTTGAAGGAGTTGGATTTGGAACCGAGTAAGTGTGTTCACTCCCGACGTAGTCCGCTCTGACCGTCCATAGTCTCTTGCGGCGATATTGGTCACTTCATAACGTCCATGAAAGTCTATCAGGACATCGAAGTGGTCTGGTATCTTCGTTGGGATGTAAACCGGGATGTTCTCGTTTTCGTAGGCGCATGCGGGAGGCATGTCAATGACAAAGTCAACCTGGGTCTGCTATTCGACTATATGCGAGCCGTGTGCACAGATGACGAGTTGACGAAGGATGCGGAGGCCTATGAAGTATTGACGGTGATGAAAAGGAATGTCCGGTCCGGAGATGGTTCGTTGTAGGTCAAATGATTGCATAGAAGGGGGTGCAGTGCAACGCAAACATGCGTCTCTCCTCTCCATAACTACCTTAGCTCAGTACATAGTCTGGAAATGCTTGCGCATGTTCCTAAACTGTATTGTACGTCTAAGGAATTAATCCTATCTTTGATAGGTATTAACTTCTCATTATGGATCCTTGGAGAGTCGAACATATCCGCTCGGTTGCGCGTCCAGATGGTGGTCGCGTGTGAGGTGGAGCGTGACTTCTGGACGAGTTCTGATGAGGAGAGGATAGCCGCGTGTATCGTCTGTTAAGGCCTAAGGATTGGTGAGTGGTAAGTTGACGTGGTAGAAATCAAGGGACGAACGGTAGAATGGCCACAACGTCGCTGGGAAGGTGGCTCGGCCGTATGAGTATAGACGAATTGCTTGATGAACAGGAGTCTACTCGAACAAGGCGTGCAACGAGGGTAAAACGCTGGTGAACGATGCATAAAGCTGTGTAACGTCGGATGGTGTCGCCGTGGCGAGGGAAGGTTACGCAATGGGTTGGCAATGGGTGTCGCGCTTGATGGCAACACGTGTGCGCACGTGACCTGGGTTCATCTTTGCTTGTGCGGAGAGTCGTGTTTGCCGCTTTACACGATGTCCTCTCCACATCGCACTGGGATTGGCCACTGGCATTGTTGGTTGAGTAGGTCGCTTCTATCTCGTTTCAACTGCTTTTGCTAATGGCCTCCGCAGAATACCGTCTGGAGGATGGTGCAACGCGTGAAAGTTGTTACGGCGTCGCTAGTTTCAAGTGTGGCAAATCGAAACTGAACGAATCTCGTCTGTTGCAGCTGGTCAGCGTCGACGTCGTTAGTTTGCTATCCGCGGGTGATACTTCGCAAGGTGCGTATGGTATCGAAGAGTCTGAATACGTGCTGAACGAAAAATGCCAGTGATGCCTAACAGGATTGCGGACATTCGAAGCGGGGAACGCCCCTTCTATGAATTTACAGTGCGATATTATTTCAAATTCTGTCGTGCATCTCAACAGTTGTATCTGGTCTTGGTTGAGGGAAAGCCGAGTGGCGGTGGATGGGATGGTTTGGTGGCCAAGTACGTCGCAGGATGTGCACAAGTGAGGGCGTTGGGGGAGAAAGTCGACGCGATCACCGAATTCCGAAGTGTCTCTACGCTGCGCAGGATGAGAGGACCTCCGCAGTTGGTTGATCTCACTGTGTCCAACGAGGAACGGGTATCGGAGGATGATGGAACGCATATTGAATGCCGTGCGTGGGTGGAGGGGCCTGGGAAATGTGACGATCCCATAGTTGTCGATTAGTTCTGAGAACATTTGTTACCATCAAACTTCGCAAGCAAGGGTTATTTTTGACGACGAAGGCGTCCCTAGTGTTACATTTTACGTTCATCAATCTATTCTCGCACAAGTTCATATTCTAGAGTACGGACTAAATACGATACGCAGCTTGTGAGAATGCCATCAGAAACTTTAATTCGCGAGGCTGTGAATCCTATATTGAAGGACCTTGACGTGGCCACGGATGAGGATGAACCACTTAGTGCTGGACGCGAGGGAGCGCCAATCCACACGCAACCTACCAAAACGAGAAACAGACTGGACTTAATCAATGAGAGAGTGATCTGTCTGAAGAAGGGAATCTTGCGAGGCTTACACATCTAATTGAGCTGGTTGCTTGAGGGGGAGAAGGGGTGAGGGACCCATAGTTCGTCGCCACCTAAATTAGGAGGAGGGGCGATGCGGTTGACCTCGAAACTGTTGGCGGGATTCAGAAGTTCGGTAGGAAGGGCGTGCTCCAGCCGCCTGCTGTTCAGTTTCTTCGAATTGGACCAGCATTCGAGACGTTAAGGGATAAACTGGGTCGCGTTTAAAGAAGGTTTCAAAAAAGCTAAGAATAACGTCAGTGAATTGCGATGGAAACTTTGTGTAGTTTCAGAGAACTGAGCTTCGTTCGTCTGGAATAACTGGTCGGATCTGCCACTTAGGAGGACACGGAAGGGATTGCGCTGTAAGAGAGATATGAAATGGGGCTGAAGTGTTACAGTGGACATGCTCACAAGCTAAGTGTTACATCCAAGCTATCTGATGAGCTGTCAGGGCACGACAAGAGCGTCCGGCATCCAGGAGGGGTCCCTAGAGTCATATCTGGAATGTTTTTGCTCGTCGCCCTTGACTTGTCGTGGTCCTTCTGAAATGTCGAATGGGCGCTCAATGGATTCAAAATAGATTTCAAGGTGCGTCGTCCAAGCGTCGTCTATGACGTACTTTCGGTAGCAAAAATAAAACGCACTACTTACTTTTGTTGCCACAACGCGCGCAACTTTTTCACAACTTTTTCAAACCGCGCAACTTTTCAAGTCGAAAATTGCGCAACACTTTTTCGGAAATGTGTCAAAAACAAGTATTTGGAGGTACGTTCTGTCCTGTGGGACACCGGGATCTGTGTTCCCGCATTTGTGGGTGCGTGTGAGGACTTCGTTGACATGATTTTCGCCTTCCCAAGGACCTCCTATCTCTCTCATCCATCATGTGACACAGGCGCCTGTCGTCGACGCCCGCTTTTGCCAACGTCGAAGTTCACCTTACGTTCGACTCTTCCCTTATCTCACCCAGTGTCTATCGATGGACACTTATTCAAGTAAACTCATATATCAATGATCTCAATCAACATTCAACCGTCTGACTTGCTGCGGTGCTCCAGCCTCAGACTTGATGATTCCAACCAATCCTTATCCAGCCCGAGACAACTTGCAAGGTCGCAGGAATGAC